>JAXCGZ010022945.1:72500-87710 GCA_037179515.1 Halocaridina rubra
TGTCTCAGTCGTGGAAGATGGTTCTTTGCCTAAAAATTCCCAGAAATTTGCAGCAAAATATTAGTTTCCGGGTGAGATTAAAAATAATTGTACAGAAATATTTTACATACAAAAACCATAATACTCCTTATAAGGGGGTGGCTGAGTCAAAGCAAAAATTTAACTCTTTGTGGTAGGATATAAAAAAAAAAGGATTTCCAGTTCCCTCGCTTCGCCCCATTTACTTGACTTTTATGACACGCAGGGGAACATGGAAGAGGTATTTATGTCCCCCCAAGAAGGATCTGAAATATTACGGAGGGGTACAATTGTATCTATTATTATCATAAATTTAAGACTAAAGTTGGTTTAAAAGCTTTGAAGTTTTCAATCTATACGAAATATTTAAAGTGTTGTAAGTTTATGAGAGCTAAGTTATAACGGAAATGGAAGGATAAGAATTGTTAAAAGTCATTCTAAGAGAGGTCTTAACATCCAGGATAGTAAGATGCGTGTCCTATTAGCAATTATTAAGTTATTCTATGAGAGGTCTTAACATCCAGGATAGTAAGATGCGTGTCCTATTAGGAATTATTAAGTTATTCTATGAGAGGTCTTAACATCCAGGATAGTCAGATGCGTGTCCTATTAGGAATTATTAAGTTATTCTAAGAGAGGTCTTAACATCCAGGATAGTAAGATGCGTGTCCTATTAGGAATTATTAAGTTATTCTATAAGAGGTCTTAACATCCAGGATAGTAAGATGCGTGTCCTATTAGGGGTCTTAACATCCACGATAGTAAGAAGCGTGCCCTGTTTGACAGTTTACTAAGTCACAAATTTGGTCAACTTCGGTCTGGATAACTAGGCGAAGTGCCACTGTTCACTCACCAAGTCCTGGTGAGCACAACTGCAAGATTTCCGCGGCTCTTCTCTCCAAAGTAATGAAAAAAAAAAATAAAATCCAGGGACGATTGCATGTACATGCATATTTTTTTTATTTTTTTTTGGCAAAAGTGCTTTAATTTACAGGTTAAGGGGAAAGAGAGACTGCTACCCTAGTATTCTCTGTGTCGTAGGAAACAACTAAGAGGGATATCCTTGGTGGATGAGGAGATGGAATTCCAATCTCGCAATCTTTAAGTGTCGTAGGTAGCTACCAAAAGTGATACCCTATCATCATATTCCTGGAGTGACGTAGTAATCGACTATGAGAGACATTCTTAGCTTTTAAGGAATGCTGACTTCCAGGTTCACATTCCCCAGTAAGTCGTAAGAGGAGACTATAGGGGTAAGGTATATGGTGTAGGGAATACTTCTTTTAGCTATCCCGAATTTCTTACTTTGTTGCAAACCACACGTTAGTATAGAGGGAGAAGGTAATGATAGCCTCTATTTTTCTGTAACCGTTGTGGCCACCCTAAGCAAACCTCACGTTAGAGCAGAGGAAGAAGAAAGACCAGCTGCTTCTATTTCTCCCTAACAGTTGTGGCCACCCCGATACATGGATAGAGGTAATCTGTGTGATGTTTTAGGCCTTGTAAATACAATTCAAGCGCTAGTTTTAGAATACCACTGAGATTTGACCTAGTGAAAGACAGTTGGAGGGAAGTCGGAAAACTGCATAATGCATATATAATGCAGCTTCCCTCCCCAACCATCCCTCCCTGCCCCTATCCCTTTGACTATGCATGTATGCAGATCGATAGAGGACGTCCGATAGTGACACAAATGGTGTTAATGGTGGCGAGTGATAGTGATAATAACGATGAAAGGGATGATGATAATTGATAGTGATGAAAATGGTGACACTGAAGGGGATAATGATGGTGATAATAATAGTGACACTAAAAGAATAATGATGGTAAGTGATGGTGATAATAACAGTTATACCTAAGGGATTAATGATGGTGATAATAAGTGACACGAAAGAGGATAATGATGGTGAGTGATGGTGACAATAATAGTGACACTGAAGGGGACAATGATGGTGAGCGATGGTGATAATAATAACGACACTGAAGGGGGTAATGGTGATAATAATAGTGACACTGAAGGGGACAATGATGGTAAGTGATGGTGATAATAACAGTGACCTTGAAGGGGACAATAATGGTGAGTGATGGTGATCATAATAGTGACAATATAAGGGATAATGATGGTGAGTGATGGTGATAATAATAGTGAAACTGAAGGAGATAATGATGGAGAGTGATGGTGATAATAATGGTAACACTGTAGAGAATAATGAGGGTGAATGTAAAGGTTAAAGAAAGAGTGATTATGGCGCTCCTACCGATGATGATGAAAATGGTGTCATTAATGGTGAGTTAATGTGAAAAATAATCAAAGGTGAGAGTTACAGTCTTGCTGATAACAATGCCATTGATGGGAGAGAAAAAGACAGTAAGGAGTCATCCGTTAGATGTATAAGCTTAATGCTGAAATAGTAACCTTGTTAGCTAAGCTAAGGTAAATGATAAATAAATGAAGATAAAAATAAAAATACAAAAGTTAGAAATGGAGGACTGACACACGTAGGCACGCACACACAAACAAACACATACACACGCACTGAAGCACTAAAGGGGAATGTGGCGGTAAAACAGACTGTGAAGGTGGTGGCACTGGAAGACATACAAACAGTTGACTATAAAGAAACAGTAAAATAAAAATGAAAGACGTTGTGATGGAAAGGGCAAATCCACTGATTAAACAGGCACTTGATAAAGAGAAGACAGTGGTAATCTCAGGCATAAACGAATCCCAGTAGCCAACATGGCAGGGGAGGCTTGAAGAAAATAAAGCTAGGGTTGTAGACCTGATAAGAAAGCTTGGAGTAGTTTGTGGTCCTGAGGATATTGTAAACATTCACCAACTCGGTAAATATTTTAGGGAGGGAAAGCAGAAACCAATAAAAGTAACCTTTGAGAGAAGGGACACATGTAAAGAAATATTGATGAGGACAAAAGTCTAAAAGACCTTCAAGAAGTCAAAGGAGTGTTCATTAGATGATACAGAACACAGGAAGAGATGGAGAGGATCAAAAACTTGTTGCAAGAGGCTAGAAGAATAAATGAGGAAAGAAATGAAGAGAAGAAAAAATTTCATTTCAGAATTTTTCCAGACAAAGGGGAGATAAAGAAGATAATTATAGAAGATCAGGGGATGGGGCCTCATTAAGACTGTTATACACAGATGCTGATAGATTAGCTGGTAAGGCAGTAGAATCAAAAGATAGGATTCACAACAGTAAGGCAGATATAGTAGCAGTTACAGAGACTAAGTTGAGTGAGGACATAAACAGTGTCACCATTTTTCCTAAGGGCTTCAGAATATTAAGGGTTGAAAGATCTGAGAGGACTGGTGGATGGATAGCACTGCTCATAAGTGAAAGGATTCAGGTTGAAGAAATACACTTTGCTATAGAAAGTGAGTTCAAGGAATTTCTTATTACTCGCATAAAGACTGGGTCAGAGAGCATTATAATAACTGTTGTATAGAACCCACCAAGATACCAACATAGGCTAGAAGTTTATGAGGAAAGTTATATAGGTACTTTTGAAGTAATAAACTCAGTTGTTAACACTGCACAGGAGAGAAAATGTAGGATTTTGATTATGGGAGATTTTAGTCATAAAGAGATAGATTGGCTAAATCTTGACCCACGCAGTGATGAGGACTCATTCAGGGCAAGATTCCTAGATTGCATACAAAGGAATTTCCTACACCAACATGTACTGGAACCAACGAGGGCAAGGGGTGGGGATGGGCCATCGCTACTTCATCTAGTATTCACAGATAATGTGTTGGATATTGAAAAAAATGAGTATGAACCACCAATTGGAAAGAGTGACCACTGTGTGTTGTTGATGGATTATATAATTGAAGATGTTCTGCCTGAGAGTATAGGCACTGAGGACACGAGGAGGAACTATCCGAAAGGAGATTGCATCAAAATGAATGAGCTTTTTGCAATTATTGACTGAAGGACCTTATTTTACAACAAACCTGTACAAGAAATGTACGACATCTTCTGTGAGAAATATGGGAAGATAGTAGATTGCTGCATACCTGTCACCAAAGTAGGTGTAATTCATGCCGGAGAGAAATGGTTCGATAATGAGTGTAAAAGAGCTAAGGAGTGGAGAGACAAATGCTGGCAAAGGTATAGGAGGAGAAAAATCATAAATGCCTGGCAGACCAATAAAGGAGCAAGAAATGATTATCTAAGTAAAAGAGGAGAGGCAGAGAGAGATTATGAAAGGGACATCACCAGTAAGGCTAAAGATAAACCCAAACTTTTACTCAGCTTTATCAGAGGAAAACTGATGGTAAAAGAACAGGTTTTAAATCATAAGAGAGTGGATGGAAGCATCACTGAGACGGATGAAGAGATCAGCAAAGAATTGAACAAGGAGTTTCAGTCAGCATTTACAGTAGGAAATACCCCACCCTCCCAGATTGCAGAGATAGAAGCTCAAGGGCCGGTATTAGAGAACATCATCCTTTCAGCCACAGAGGTATGCAAAGTGTTGATGGAGTCAGATGTCCATTAAGCTACAGGTCCTGATGATATATCCCCTCATGTACTTTAAAAATGCGTAAATTCAATATCAGCGGCACTAAGTATCGTATTTAAAAAGTCGCTGGAGTCAGGGGAGATTCCAAGATGCTGGAAATAAGCAAACGTGATACCTATCTTCAAAACGGGAAGGAGGGATATGGCTCTAATCTATAGACCTGTTTCCTTGAGCAGCATAGTTTGCAAAGTTATAGAGAAACAACTAAGGAAACATATCTCTTCACTTGGAATCCTTCAACTTTTTGTCAGTGAGACAACATGGCTTCAGAGAAGGTAGATCAACAGTAACAAACTTATTAGAATTTTATGATGAGGTAAGCAGAATCTTACATGAAAGGGAGGGCTGGGCAGATTGCATATTCCTAGACTTTAAGAAAGCATTTGACACTGTCCCACATGGGAGACTTATTAAGAAGCTGCAAGCAATAGCTAGAATAGGTGGAAATGTCTTGGAATGGATAAAACATACTTAGAAGGAAGGGAACAAAGGGCTAGAGTAAGACACTTAGTGTCTGAATGGAGAAGAGTTAGTAGTGGAGTTCCAGAGGGTTCAGTTTTACGGCCACTTTTGTTCCTTGTATATGTAAATGACCTACCAGAGTCGGTAATTTACTCATGAATATGTTTGCAGATGATGCAAAGATTGTGAAGAAAGTAGGAAACGAGAACTACGGTAGAGAACTTCAGGATGATCTAAATAGTCTGCATGAGTGGTAAGGAAAGTGGCTAATGAAATTCAATACTTCAAAATGTAAGGTAATGAGAATGGGTACAAGTGCAAGAAGACCCAAGCTTGACTACTCGGTGGCAGAAGTACAACTTCAAGAGACAGGGAATGAGAGAGATCTAGGAGTAAACATACTGGCAGATTTGTCTCCAGAAATGCATATAAAAGGCATAGTAAGGGCAGCCTTCAGGCACATGGACAAGGAAATGATCAGAAATATTTATGTAACCTACGTTAGGCCAAAACTTGAATATGCAGCCCCCTTTTGGAATCCGCACTTGAAAAAGCAAGTAGTTAAGCAGGAAAAACTTCAAAGACATGCTACGAAACTGGTGCCGGAAATACGCAATCTCAGTTATGATGAGAGGCTGAGGGAATTAAACTTTCCATCACTCGAAGCTAGAAGATTGAGGGGGGATATGGTGACAGTTTTTAAATTCCTTCATGGTGTTGACCGAGTGGATAGGGATCGATATTTTGATATAGCTGGCACTAGAACAAGAGGTCATAGTTTGAAGCTTCGTAAGAAAACTTCTTTGCAGGATGTAAGGAAGTATATTTTAGTGTAAGAGTAGTTGATAATTTGAATTCGCTAAGCGAGGAGGTAGTTAATGCTAACTCAATCCATAGTATTAAGGACAAGTATGATAAGTATCACTAAGTACAAAATGGAACCAATCAGGAAACGGGAAAATACGAGCTTTGGGTTGTTTCCCGTAAGCACAATTAAGTAATCACAATGAGGAAATCACACACACACACACACACACACACACACACACACACACACACACACACCACACACACACATACACACACACACATACACACACACATATCTATCTATCTATCTATCTATCTATCTATCTATCTATCTATCTATCTATCTATCTATCTATCTATCTATCTATATATATATATATATATATATATATATATATATATATATATATATATATATATATATATATATATATATATATATATATATATATAGAGAGAGAGAGAGAGAGAGAGAGAGAGAGAGAGAGATAGAGAGAGAATGCATATATATCTATCTACTTATCTATCTATCTATCTATCTATCTATCTATATATATATATATATATATATATATATATATATATATATATATATATATATATATATATAGAGAGAGAGAGAGAGAGAGAGAGAGAGAGAGAATGTACACCAGACGCAACATCATTTCATTATTAATTGGTGTGTGTGTGTGTGTGCTTGACCTAGGGTGGCACCCTTCCACTGTAAACATGAGATCACTGAAAGCATTAGAGCCAGAACAGGGAGGTATAAGATAATTAAAAAAAATATCGTTTTACCCTCGAAAATATGATCATTATATGTGAGACGATGAAAACCCTTTTGTGCTTAGTTTGAAAAAAAGAAGAAGGTATGAATTTGATTAGGTTCTGTTTCGAAGTATGTATGTATGTATGTATGTATGTATGTATGTATGTATGTATGTATGTATGTATGTATGTATGTATGTATGTATGTATGTATGTATGTATGTATGTATGTATGTATGTATGTATGTATGTATGTATGTATGTATGTATGTATGTATGTATGTATGTATGTATGTATGTATGTATGTATGTATGTATGTATGTACGTACGTACGTACGTATGTATGTATGTATGTATGTATGTATGCATGTATGTATGTATGTATGTATATAAGTATGTATGTATGCATGTATGTATGTATGTCTGTCTGTCTGTCTGTCTGTCTGTATGTATGTATGCATGTATGTATGTATTTATGTATGACCAAATGTTAACTAAAATTTTTTTGACTCACTTAGTTATCAAATCTTTGCAGAGAGAGAGAGAGAGAGAGAGAGAGAGAGAGAGAGAGAGAGAGAGAGAGAGAGAGAGAGAGAGAGAGAGAGAGAGAGAGAGAGAGAGAGAGAGTCAAAGTCAAAGTCAAAAAACTTTATTCCATCAAAAATGGCTATTACATGATAATTAATCTAATTACAAATTACAAATGTAAAATGTCAAAATGAAGCAAATGTAAAATGCCAAAATGAAACAAATGAAATTTGCAAAGCACATAATCAAAATATTTACACATTAAAACAACCTTATGTACACTTCGTCTACCCAATGGGAGGATAATAATGAGACTAAAATCACTTATTAAGTAGGTGATTTAAAAGATGAGATTTAAATGAGGGTAATGTTTGACAGCTTCTTAAGTTTGCGGGTAAAGAGTTCCAAAGTCTCGGGCCCATTACATTTAAGGCTCTTGCCCCAATATCAGTGGAAGTTCTGGGCACGTAAAAAGAATTCTGATATCTGGTGTTGACGTTATTGATACGCACTTGATTAACTGTTAACAATGAGAAGAGCCATTCCGGCAATATTCCATGATTTATTTTAAAAACTAAAAGACAGATATTATATATGAACTTCAGGTCCATCCTTAGCCAACCCAATCTCTCAAAGAGGGGAGTCACGTGATCATATTTATGCACACCCCCTATGGCAACTCTTGCAGCAAAATTCTGGAGCCTTTTCACTCGTAACATCTGGGTCTTAGTCGTGGAACCCCAAACACTCAGACAGTAGTTGAGAATACTTAAAATCAATGTTTGTACTACAATTACCCTACAATCAGGCTCGAATCTTTCATAAACTCTGTTCAAGTAAATAAGGGTCCCGTTCACTTTTTTATGTAGTTCATCGATATGAAAATTAAATGTACTGTCCATAATAACTCCTAGATTTTTAACCTTATGAGATGGGAAGAGTGAAACATTGTTGAAATTTATACTGATGTTCTCAGGAATGCGGGACAGGTATTGATTTGATCCAAAAACAACAAATTTAGTTTTATTTTCGTTCAGTAAAAGACCATTACTGTTAAAATAACTTTTGGCACAGTTTAATATATCTTCAGCCCTTTTTAAGATTTCAGGAATTCTATCAATGTCACCTGTAAGCATAATCTGGGTGTCATCAGCATACATAACAAGTAGGCAATCTTTTATAAATTGAGGTAAATCATTAACATATATTAGGAAAAGCAGAGGACCCAAAATTGAACCCTGAGGAATGCCAAAACTGATATCTAAAGAAGAAGAGAGAGTCGAGCCCATTCGAACTGATTGAATTCGATCTTTCAGATAATTTTCGAACCAAAACGAGTCAACATAAACTTTGGAAAGTTTGGCCATTAGAATTTGATGGTGTACACTGTCAAATGCTTTAGACAAATCTAACAATAATAAAAGTGATATTTTCTTATTTTCAATATTACTATAAATTTTATCAGTAATTTTAAGTAGGGCCGTCTCGGTCGAAAGTTTAGGCCGAAAACCGTGTTGTTCCTTACATAATAGACAATTTGATTCAAGGAAATCTATTAACTGGGTGGCAACTACCTTCTCAAGTATTTTAGACAGGATGCTGAGAAGAGAGATTGGCCTATAATTTTCAACATTATTAGTATCTCCACTCTTAAAAACGGGGATGATATAGGGATGCTTCCAGAGGTTAGGATAAATGCCTGTAACAATGGATGTATTAACAATGACTAAAAGGAAAAATAACTATCATCCCTATAGAAAAAATGCATACCCTAAAAAATATGGAGTCCTTAAAAAAACATTTTCTTCGCTTAAAAAAGAAGTCTTTTGGATTCCTAAAAAAAAAAAAGGAAATATGTAGCATCCCTATAAATAAAGTAAATATGGATCTCTTAAATATATTTTTGCATCCGTTATAAAAGAAAAAATGCATTCTTAAAAATTTTTTTTTTTATCCCTTAAAAAAATCTACCTACCTTAACAAAGGAAAACAAATTCTCAGGTATTTTATATGTTTTCAATTCTCCCTCTAAAATAGAAAAAAAAATAGTTTGTGTCCTTTTATTAATACAATGTTCTGTTCAAAATGCAAAGATTTAAAAAAAAAACTGCGTATACTTTATCAAAAGCAAAAATCCTCTATGCATCACACAGAGAAAAAAAGCTACTAAGTCAATAAATAGATAGATAGATAGATGAATAAATAAATAAATAAATAAATAAATAAATAAATAAATAAATAAATAAATAAATAATAAAATGGTTGTCGGAGCCCAAAACTATAATATTAATAACTTTATGAACGACTATAACTTAATTGATAGTTTAATTGGGTAGAACCGATATATAATACTTTTTAAAGGAAGTGGATGCCAAAACATAAATTTTAACAGCCATCAAAATGGTGCTATGTATGTATGTATGTATGTATGTATGTATGTATGTATGTATGTATGTATGTATGTATGTATGTATGTATGTATGTATGTATGTATGTACGCACTCACGCACGCACGTAACCATGCATGCATGTAAGCATGTACGTATGTGCGTATGTATGTATGTATATGCATATGCTTATGAAAGAGAAATGCTTTTATATTACACAAGAAAAACATAAAATATAATCAGAAACTTTCTTAAATTCTGTCCGGCAGCAGCAGGGTAAGATCTGTTTATGATACTACCTTCTCCACTCAGTCCTGTCGTAAGTCGGAACTCTCACTCTCCAACTTGCAAGGGTATACTGGTAATAAAATACTATGGAGAAGAAAAGACCCCGCAACCAAGAAATAAAATGTCTAAAAGACATTCAAATACCTTTAAATAGCAGAGCTATATGCATTGAAAAAAGCTTGAGTTATAGCCATGCATAACAGAATTAGATTACTGCAGAAGTGGAGATTCTTAAAAAAAAGAGAGACTTTTACACATGCAGGGGGTAAGCTCTGCATTTTCACTAGGGTGCCTCACGCAAGGCTACGACTTGTGGAGATGAAGTGAATATTTATATGGCCAATGGAAGAGCTAAGGTCAGTGTAAAATAAACTGTTCTTTCCTAACCTATGAAGAAATAAATGCATGAATGGATGACTGCAGCTCTTACTTCCGTGTAGTTGTAATGTACCAGAGGATAAAGACTCATAATAATACTGCCCGAAAAGCCTACCCAGGGGATTTTTAATAACAGACTCTGGGATCAAAGACCGATTGCTGGTAATCGTGGCTTTATACACTAGAGGTGGATAAAAAATTACTACTGGAAAGCAGATCTTGCAGATATTAAGTTTCAAAGAATCAAGAATCAAAGACCGATTTCTTAAACAGTGTACACCTAGGATACCATATTGTTAGTTAGCTAGACACACACATATGGATTTCATTAACGCATCTGAAGCGGTTCTGTGTATGGCTAGGATCCCCCCACGGGGGGATCCTAGCCATACACAGAACAGCGTCAGATGCGTTTATGAAATCCATTTGTGTGTGTCTAGCTAACTAACGATATGGTATCCTAGGTTTACACTGTTTAAGATATCGGGCCAAAGACCGACTGCTGATAAGTCATCCTCCACAGTCTTCTTGCACAAGGAGGTCTGGAATCAGAGCATGACAGGTGGAGAGCACACTGAAGATTAGAATCTGGAATAAAAAAAACAGCTATCGGTATTCATTTCCAGCAGATTTTACACACCAGGTGTTCTGAAAAAAAAACAAGGCCTGGAAAGCACACCCTACAAATTTTCAATATCAGAAAACCTGGAATCATTCTTGGAAGACTTGATACAATAGAGTAAGAATAGTCCCCTTTCGAATGGGGGTGGCTACAGACATGTTGGATCTGGGGATTAAGGCTGAATATCAATTCGTAACGCCCCGCGGTAGGATCAAACCCACAATAGTTTCTGAATGGCGTGGTTTACAAAAAAAAAAAAAAAAATACTACGGACCCATCACTAATACAATGGCAATTGTAATGAAGCCTCGAAATCTCTCATATATTCTTAATAATAATAGGCATTTGCGTGGTTACATTGTTTTTAATTAAAATATACATAAATTTATGATAGTCTAAGAGATTCATCATTACATTTAGTAACTTTCTAGTATATCTGGACGAGTGATATATCATTATACTTACTGAATTTCTCAAAACATTTGGACACACCACATAACGATCATATATAGCAATATTTTTCAAAGACATTTCGAAAAACTATTTACAATCATGTTTATCAAACTTCTTAAGACATTTGAACACACTTCACCATCATATTTATCAAATTTCTCTAGACAATCGGAAGGTGTTTCTCCAATAACCTGTCCAGGCGCGTTCAATTTCCTCACGATCGTGACATGAAACGGTTATATTAGCTTTCGTTAAACTTTAATTGAATGTTTGCATTTTCTCCGATGGCGATCAAAGGTTTCCAAAACACGAAGAGGGCGTGGCTAATGACGTCAATTTATCATAACCAATCAGTGTTAAGAATTCCTTCTCTTACGGTTCTCTGTTGAGGCTTAATGATTTATATTGGGTGAAGTTTAAAGCGAAGGGAACTGTTTATTTTTTCTAAAATAATTTATAAAGCAAAAATTAGTAAAAAAATTAAACTGAGCAAAAAAAGCTGTAGCGAATATAAGGACACAGCTAAAAAATTGTACTATTAAAAAACAAATACACACCAATGACAAAACTATTAGTAAACTCAAGATACAAATTACAAATAAATGTACATAAACAAACAAGCTAAGAGAAAAAATCTGAAGCAAAAAATTACAAAATATATCTTGCTAAAAAACGCCCAAGAGCCCATGAAATCAAAACACTAAAAAAATAAACAATCACATGGGCAATATCGGTTGAACACAAACAGAACGATGATTTTAAAGCTGTCCTTCCAAAAAGCCAAATTCCAAGATCAGGAAAGGAAGAACTTGGAATCAGAGGTTCTTTATACCCTCTCAAAAGGAACACATTTATATCCTTTATGTGTCACTATTAGTCCCCAGTATGAGGGTGGACACAGACAGAGTAGGGCTGGGCAATTAAGGCTGTATTCCCTTCCTAGCGCCCCAAGGTGGGTTTGATCACTCGAGCACTCTGACCACTCGGTCACCATGGTCCCCCCCTCAAAAGGAAGACACTCTCGTGTACAATGTCTTCGATATATTCCAGCAGCCGGAGGAGCATACCAGGTCATTTCAGCCTAAATTAATGGAGAGGCCAGGAGTCAGGAAGATAAATTGGCTGTAAAACTTAAAGAGAGAGAGAGAGAGAGAGAGAGAGAGAGAGAGAGAGAGAGAGAGAGAGAGAGAGAGAGAGAGAGAGAGAGAGAGAGAGAGAGAGAGAGAGAGAGAGAGAGAGAGGCTTGAGAAACTTAAGCCCAAAAGTACTTGAATGCTGAGGGGGTGGGGCAAAAATTCCTCCTAAATGCTCTCGTGCGTGTCGCAAATGTTGACTAAATGAGGAGGGGCGAGGGGATTGGGAATCTCCTATTTTGAATTCTCCTTCTACAAAAGGTCAAGCTTTTTGCTTTGAATCAGCCATCTCTTTATGAAAGGGATTATGGTATTTGGATGTAGATGGATAGATTACTTTTTTATTTATCAAAAAGGTCAACGATAATAGTCTCTTACATACTTAATAAGTGATTTTATAGTTGCAAGACCCGATACCTAAATGGAACCGATTATCAAAATTAATCGTTGCACATCGAATGTAATTGGGAACTGCACATTTCAGTGTCTAAACCAATTATGGGAGTTAACTTGGTAATTACCAACTGGTGTCAGAACAACTTCCCCTGGGAAATTGCCCCTTAGGAGGGTAATTGTCCTGGAGGCGGTTGTCCAGGTGGGCAATTTTTTCGGGGGAAGTTATTCTAAAACAGGCACGAATGCATTACACATAGTGACCATTCAAAATGGAGTGCAGAGCAGCATTTTCAAGCGGAACTATGAAAAATCTGCTAGACTGGACTTGAAAACTGACATGATAAGGAGTGAACCTATATTTCTTACCGCTAGATTCCTGCTCATTCCACTAGATCTAGTGAAAAATTCGCCATATTGGCAACACTGATGCAGGCAGTATAAGTAAGAGCGCCATGAAGGAGAGGTGATGATGTTAAGTATTACTTTGGAATTGTAACTCAGTTGTATGCATTTGCAATGATTTCATAACAGAAGAAATGTATATGGATTTGACGAAATGAAAAGAAATATCAATGTACAAAAAGTGTAGGTCATTCTAGGCTTTAATCTCGAAAATACCGAATCAAATACTAAACTCCAAGAAAATAACCAGAAAAAACAACCCCACCATAAAAATAAGGGAACAAAAAACTTAATCCATATAGCGAGTGCCAAAGTGGTGTGTCACTGGCACTCTTCCTAGCCTCAAAGTACCAGTAAATGAGCTTGTTTATGTTAGAATAGGCGCTATTCATACGACCACATCCTCTTACTCCTCTGTTTGATCCTCTTGAGGTCTCTCTTCCTCTGGTCATGTTTCTCTCTCTCTCTCTCTCTCTCTCTCTCTCTCTCTCTCTCTCTCTCTCTCTCTCTCTCTCTCTCTCTCTCTCTCTCTCTCTCTCTCTCTCTCTCTTGTCTGAAGCTCTCTTTTTCTCTTTAGCTTTTTATTTCCTTCATATGTTTCAATAAATAAGAGAATAATAATAATAATAATAATAATAATAATAATAATAATAATAATAATAATAATAATAATAATAATAAAAATAATTATAATATATAATAATAATAATAATAATAATAATAATAATAATAATAATAATAATAATAATAATAATAATAATAATAATAATAAACAATAATAACAATAACAATAACAACAACAATAATAACAATAATAATAAAAATAATAATAATAATAATAATAATAATAATAATAATAATAATAATAATAATAATAATAATAATAATAATAATAATAATAATGATGAATACTACATGGACTACTACTACTACAATTACCACTACTATTACTACTACTATTTCATCTAATTTTTCTTCTACTGCTTAAGCTACGTCTACTAAAAATAACATCACGACTCTTCTACTAATTCTTAGTCTTCTTAATCTTCTTCATCTTCATATTCTTCTTCATCTTCTGCTTTGAGACAGTCACAGAAGAGCTTGTAAGCTCCTGAATGGCCCAGTTGCCAGTTAGGGTACTTGGACGAAATTAACGATCACTTCTTGATTTTGTGGGTGATAATAAACTCTTCAGGAAACATGACGAATTAAATTCTCACCTCCAGAAAATGAGAGAGAGAGAGAGAGAGAGAGAGAGAGAGAGAGAGAGAGAGAGAGAGAGAGAGAGAGAGAGAGGAGAAGAGAGAGAGAGAGAGAGAGAGGAGAGAGAGAGAGAGAGAGAGTCAAAATCAAATCAAAATCAAAAAGTTTATTTCCAAAAGATACATTGGTTATTATTCATACTATACAGTACAAGGTACTGTAAATTACTTACTATATACAAAATAAAATCTTTACTGTGAGAACTTATACATCTAAAAAATAATATTGTCAAAAAAATTAAAATAATGATCTTTCTCATCTATTACAGTTATTGATTATATTGTTAATTGAAAAAATAAGATTTAAGCTTCCTTTTAAATGCTTGAAAAGATGAGGAGTCTTTTACATCATCTGGGATGTTGTTCCAGTCTCTAGGTCCTCTAACAGTTATTGACTTTCCTCCCAAATCTGTTCTTGTTCTTGGCACAAATAGATCTCTAGATTGTCGAGTAGAACGTGGGTTCACGTCACTTACAGAGGGAAAAGAACATAGCCAGGAAGGAAGTAAGTTATGGCATATTTTATAAGTAAAGGCACAGATATCAAATTCTATTTTGGATTCAATTTTTAACCAATTTAGTTCCTTTAAGATTGGGGTGACGTGGTCATATTTTTTAGCTCCTCCTGTAGCTATTTTTGCTGCGAAATTTTCTACTTTTTGAACCCTGTCAAGCTGCTGTTTAGTGGTCATGCCCCATATTTTGGAACAGTAATTCATTATACTAAGGGTTAGTGACTGAACAACCATGATTCATC
>JAXCGZ010022946.1:0-2500 GCA_037179515.1 Halocaridina rubra
AGGAAAGGAGGTCCGTGACTTAAAACCGACTCTGTATCATTATTAAATTGTGAAGAAAATATTATTTTAATAACCAAGAATACTTATGTAGCACAAGAGATACCCGGTTTAGAAGAAGAAGAAGAAGAAGAAAAAAAAAGCCGGATGAGGGAGAGATATCCATCGTATTAAGAGATCTTCTGGAGATTGACATAGTACTAAATGTTATCTTCCTGATGTTTGCAATAGTGGGTTCTTTTTCCTCGAATGTTTGTTAGCGTAGGAGTGTCTTAAGACAGTCGTTATCGTCTCAGACAGGATTTATATATGACTCAAGTGATTTCGAACTAATCTGATTTACAGCTAATTCCTAGTGTTCTCTCTCTCTCTCTCTCTCTCTCTCTCTCTCTCTCTCTCTCTCTCTCTCTCTCTCTCTCTCTCTCTCTCTCTCTCTCTCTCTCTCTCTCTCTCTCTCTCTCTCTCTCTCTCTCTCTCTCTCTCTCTCTCTCTCTCTCTCTCTCTTCGTGAATATTTCACTAACCGCTGACAGATATATCTGTGGCATATATATCGCTTGTAAAGACAATTACAGAGTTTTATACTCCCTGATAGTGGGGTGCTACTATAGTGTATGAACTACAGATGTGATTAATTTTTAGTGTGATTAACAAGCGCATTATCACTCAAGTGAGTGATCTCCGCTAAAATACTAAAAATAAAAGAAAAAAAATAATAGTTTTAAAGATGGATTAAGTATAACGGGAAATCACGAATTCCTTAATGTGGACTCTAATCAGTAGCGAGTTCTCTTGTGAATTTTGAAGGTATTTTAGAAAAATAATTTGCTATCGTGTGTTATAAAAGATCTTTAGCACATTAACTGGATATTTTCGATGAACTTTGTATATGAGCTAGCGCAGCTCATTCCGAGCAGCCAATATGATTGCAAAAGAATATTACAACGAAGTTGCTGGTCAGGGTAGGTTAGGTTAAGTCGTCTCAGGTTAGGTCAGCTTAAGTTAGGTATATCCATTTTATCGAAAATGTAAACATAAATCTCATTCTCAACTTGTACATTATATGCTTTAGTAGAGCCATGTAAATGTAGACCACAGTCGGTATGTATAACACACACATACACACTGAAATAGCTGTGATATATGAATGTATGATTAACAGCCATTATGTATTATGTAATTCTTTCTTAACTCTTTGCAACGTACTTAATACGAAGTAGACAGGCTTGTTTAAGGCAGATAATAGGAATGATATAACAAGATTATTTTCATTTGATATTTCACATAAGAATTTTTTATATGTAGGTGTGAAACGTTATATAAGGTGTGTGTGTGTGTGTGAGAGAGAGAGAGAGAGAGAGAGAGAGAGAGAGAGAGAGAGAGAGAGAGAGAGAGAGAGAGAGAGAGAGAGAGAGAGAGAGAGAGAGTTTTAATACAGATTGTGATGATTTGTTTACATCCGTTAATGTATTACTATAGTGAAATTATCGGGCGTTCATGAGATTGTACAAATGTCAGAACTGATATGGTATCAATTTAAAGTCCCTCTGATAAGAGTTAAGCGGTTCATAAGTCTTAGATATCATCAGGTGTAATGTGTTGACTATGCTGCACATACTATCAGTATGACAGTGTAATTGATTCTGACAGTGTAATTTGATACTGATAGTGTAATTTGATTTTGACTGTGTGCTATAATGCATTTTGTCCTTCCTATGACTTGGCAATTAAAGGATAATATTCACGTATAATAGTTGGCCATGGAAGTAAGGTACGTAATTTAGTATAGAGCCTTAGGTAATATATATATATATATATATATATATATATATATATATATATATATATATATATATATGTGTGTGTGTGTGTGTGTGTGTGTGTGTGTGTGTCTGTGTGTGTGTGTGTGTAATTACCTAATTGTCTTTACGGGAAAAAGCCCATTACTCGTAACTCCCCGTGTACTGGTCGTGTCCATTCTTATACTCAGTGAGACTTTTTTTGTGTATATATATATATATATATATATATATATATATATATATATATATATATATATATATATATAGTTTATATTCCTATTTGTTGAGTCTAATTGGAAATGAAAATATATTGCAGTGTATTCCTTTGACAAAATCTTACCAATTTATACAGGTGGGCTTTTATAGTTATTAAATTACTGAAAAATACTCGCGAATGAAATTCTTATGATATGAAAATGAAAATAGTTCGTTTTAGTTGGAAGAGTTACATTTCTGAGGGTTCCCTTCATGGCAGATGCGAAAGGCACACCCACAGTGAATAATTTATCCAAGAATTCTAGCGTTGTGCCCTACCTGAGAAGGAATGTGAATTGCAACGACAGTCCTGTAACTATGAACGATAACGTCTTCATTAGGAGTCCACCGCCCCGTAGTCGCGTGTCGTATCCTTGGTTACTTAATGATGCAGTACTTGGCTATGGAGATTATTCTGGCTACATGGCCCCCAGACCTCCTGTATAC
>JAXCGZ010022946.1:7500-37500 GCA_037179515.1 Halocaridina rubra
CTGATAAAAAGACGAGGAAAATTTCCTCTTTGGCGAAGTGTTAATCATATTGGGTAATCTTATCATTTTATTTTTGGATGTAACCTTGTCAAAGAATGTCTGTCAGTTATTTCCATAGTCTTGTGCGATCTGATTATATTTGTATCATTTTTTTTTTAAGGATTTGTCTTGCACTTTATATATATCAGTTTATAATTTTAGAAGACAATGTAGTTATTCATTTGCAGTGCTTAATCCGATTTCTGTTGTCTTCCTTTAGATATTTTCTTCAGCAAACATATACCTTTGCATATTATAGAAAGCTTTTCTTCATCTACACAAGCAAAAGATAAAAAAAAAAAACTAAAAAGTAAAAAGTGAATTTTTTAGGAGTTAATTGATCATTTGGATATTTTCAATCGACTATTGTTGTCTCTTGACCTCATCCATCCATCGGGTCTTATTAGATCCATTGATGTCACACTGTCATTTTGAATGGTGTGGGATCGCATATTTATCATCCCTTGTGTTATTTTGGTTTTAGATTAAATTTTCGAAAGTTTTTTTTTTATGTGTTTTGAATTAAGTACCATACACATTCATCCACGCACAGTAAAATCTCGACTTCCACTTGGAATTTAACCAAAGTATTCGTCAATCTTAGATATGAGAACATTCCCCATAACTAGACTAAACGTTTCCTAGTGGCTTAGAAGTCAAAATTGTGAAATTAAATCCATATACTGCATTTTCTTTTACGAAACCTGTTAAAAAAAATACGTTAGAAATAGCCTACTACACGTATAAGGAATTTTACAGCTATCAGTGTCTTGCTCACACATTGATCGGTATTTTGCGGATTTTTATAATGCTCAAGAAATCTTCTTAGCAAAAGCAATGAGTTTACATAGAGCTGTAATCTTGTCTTGATGGACCCGCTAGTAAAAAAAAGGAAAAATCATGTTTTCAGTAACACTGCCAAGCTAATCTGAATCTGTGCCAAGTTACGCAACATTGAAAGAAACTTCGGTTCCTGGGGGATGCCTCTAAGTTATTTTTTACTCAAAGCTATATTTTAAGGCAATGTATATATATATATATATATATATATATATATATATATATATATATATATATATATATATATATATATATATATATATATATATATATATATGCGTAGTTATTTTCTACTTTTAAGTCTTTGACTATATGCATATGTCAAGTTAATTTTCCTACCTAACTGAAATTTTTTTTATGCAATTATATATTTGTGGAATTGGACTTTTAAGAGAATGTGTATCCAAGGTATTCTTGAGTTACTTGTAATATTCTGTTCTGTATTTCGTGCTTCAAATAGTGCATCTATAATAATCCATATATTGTGTTCGTAAACATGCAGTGACTCCTAATTCTGATGAGTCGGTTTTCTTTCCTTTGTACCTCTTGAGACCAAATTCTTCTCTAGGGACATTGTATGTTTCAATCCTCTTACTCGTTTTACTTAAAATTCTGGTTTCATTTAATTGGTGGCTGCCAGGGCCTTAACTACCATAAGGTACTCAAACGGTGAAACACTACTCGTTTATTAAGGTTATTCTGTTGTAACTCTGCATAATTATACTGTAGTCGTGCTAACAAACTTTATATGAGTTGTCTTCTTCTATGTCTGTGGGAATAGTGCCAGCCAGGTGAATTCATTATCAAAACGTGCTTTGACTTAATTTGAGCCAAAAGAATAAACAGCGTACTATGAAGATGTGACTTAGAAACACTTAATATCAAGCAAAACAGCGGGATTGCAACATGTGGCGGGAAGATTAAAATTTGTTAATAACATATAATTTCTAAGCATTTTATTTACTCTCGTAGTAGGTTTTGACATATAACGGAGGCTCTGGTGGGAAAAAAGCCGAGATCTGTATCTGTATTTCAATGGGTAAAGATTTTCTTGTGTAATAATATATTTTCTTCATGTTCACAGAAATAATTATATATTTTCTGTTTCTCTTTGCCATTGTCATATTACTGCCTAGAATACTTGTCCTTCTTTGTCAAATAAATGTGTTCTCTTCCCTTACTTGACACACACACACACACACACACACACACACACACACACACACACACACACACACACACACACACACCACACCCACGCACACACACATACATACATACATACATACATACATACATATATATATATATATATATATATATATATATATATATATATATATATATATATATATATATAATGTCAATAGTACTAATATTTTTCGTGTAATTTTTTTTTTACTACTATTAAAATCAGCCCCCGAGAGTGAAGAGAGACAGAAAAGAACCCAAAAGTAGGTTTGAAGCCTTCATTTAGTGTGTGTGTGTGGTGTGTGTGTGTGTGTGTGTGTGTGTGTGTGTGTGTGTGAGTGGAGGGGGAAGGGGGAAATAATCTTTTCTTGTCCTGATTAGAGAGACCTTAACTTTGGCCTTCTGAGGTTTTCTTTCTTCTTATGAAGGGCTCAGAGGTCATCTTGGGACGTCTGCAAAGCAAGAATTCTTTTTCTTTTGTTTTTTCCTCTTTCAATAAGTCTCTCTCTCTCTCTCTCTCTCTCTCTCTCTCTCTCTCTCTCTCTCTCTCTCTCTCTCTCTCTCTCTCTCTCTCTCTCTCTCTCTCTCTCTCTCTCTGGCTAACGCGCTGGCTTCGCATTCACGAGGTCGAAAGATCGGTTCCCGTCCAAGACCGAGAGTTTAAGCTGTTTACTGGCAGGAACTGCTGTGGTTGGACACCACAGTGGGGGTTGGGGCTTGCCCTGGCTGACGAATACCCATTGTATTGAAATGGAAATAAAGTTTATTATTATTACTCTCTCTCTCTCTCTCTCTCTCTCTCTCTCTCTCTCTCTCTCTCTCTCTCTCTCTCTCGGAAACTCTAACATCGCAGTTACAGTTATGTATTATTATTATTATTATTATTATTATTATTATTATTATTATTATAAGTAGTAGTAGTAGTAATAGTAGTAGTAGTAGTAGTAGTCGTGTTCATATTTGCTATATTACTCTTATTATTATTATTATTATTATTTATTTGTTTGTTGTTTTTACATACTCGAGTATTTATTTATATTTTGTCATTCTTTTCTATCTCTTTATTTTTTCAGCCACAACCGGCAGGAGACGACCTTAGTGCACCCTGTCACGCAAAAATCAGCCGTGCAAGCTGAGGCCATCCATTCGCCTAGTCAAGCAGCGGCTGCTCTAAGGTAAGTAATATCTGAATTTATATTTAAAGACATATTTTGTGTATGTCACTCAGCTCCCAGGGGAGGAATTTTTCAATCTGATAGGAAGAATTCCAAAATGGTTAAAAATACATTTGTGCACTGTGCTTATAAATCAACTAATATACCAGTCTGCACACCTATTGGGGAATGGCGAATTACCTTTTCACCAAAGAAAGAGGGCATACTGTTGCAGTCTTAATATTGTTTGGGTATCGTATTCACCGTGGCAAAGTGGTGGCGTCCGCGACTCTGAGGCTGCAGGTCGAGGGTTCGCGCCCTGCTACGGTCTGAGGTTAGCAAGGGCATGCAATCAGGGTAGCGATTACATATGCTGAAATAAGTCCTTCGCAAGATGGCAACCGTCCTAGCCCTTGGTTGAAAAGGGAGTCCGTGACGTAAAACCGCCTACTTAATCTTGTTTGGGTCTATTCAGTTCTTGACGGTTGAGAGGCGTGGGCCACGGAGTGTAGTTCGAGGGAAGAAAATACGGAATCCTGGAATCTCAAGGAGAGGAAAGCGACTCAGAACTCTGAGAACCAATATAATATACGGAACATGTATAGCTCATGTTTTTTATGTTTTTTTCTCTCGTTTTACGAAATGTGACCTTGAACTGTCTGCTTTTTACACAATTCGCCCATTACATCTTTTTTTTAAAGAATTTATTTTCAAATTGCCACTACCCTACGGCTCAGAACAGTGTAAATATCTTTTAAGCGATTAAATATTTGGCATTGGCCAAGTGATGGCCATGATTCTTCCAAGAGTATCGAGGCGTATCATGTGAATTTCAGAGAAGTAATTACATTCCTCTCTCTCTCTCTCTCTCTCTCTCTCTCTCTCTCTCTCTCTCTCTCTCTCTCTCTCTCTCTCTCTCTCTCTCTCTCTCTCTCTCTCTCTCTCTCTCATTGGTTTTCAAATGAGGTTTCTTTCTCGTAATCAATAAATAATTATTGATGAACTGTAGCACTAAATTGATAATTGTAATTTAGTTTATATTTATGTGACCAACCCAAGACAGAGTACATTAGAGCACAATGCCTACAACTCACAAAGTGAAAAATGAAGCCATAGCTCTTTAATGGGTTGTATTTGATGACATGAAATGGATGTCTTTGAACAATATCAGCTATTACATCCGTAATAAGATAACGAAGAACGATCATATTTTCCCTTCTACTTGAGGCCAAGTAAAGCGAACCTCTTCTGTTTCACTTTTTAAGATCAGGTGATTTCATTTTGATTGCTGGAGGAAATGATCCCTACCTGTTCCTTTTTTCGAAAACTATCCATTGTTCTCTCAGACCGCAAATATGCTGACGACGATGAACTATGATACAGAGGGAGAAAGAGAGGGAAGGTGACATTTGCACCTGGAATAATATTGCAAGAAACACCGTTAGAGGCTCAGTGGTAGAAGGCTCCAAGACACCTGAAAATTGAAACATAATGTCTATTCAGGGTCACATTTGTGGATATGTGATCCCTATAGTGTGTGTGTGTGTGTGTTTTTTTTTTTTTTAAGAAGAAGAAGAAGAAGAAGAACGGATAATAAAAAGGGAGTTACAATTTAAATAGGCAGGTGAGTTGTAGACTGGGAGAACCCGAAAGTTAATGAAAGAAAACTGTAAAATTTAGATAGAATTTCTTTATCTGAATACGAACTGGAATGGAAGATTTTTTGTTTCGTACATAAATGCTACGTAGATTGTCGAATTTTGAGTTTTTCTGGCCATGATATTGAGTTTTTCTTACTCTATTTATTTATTCAGATATATAAGATATTTATATTTTAAGTGCAAGTGAACTGCAGGACGGCCATTTCGCAGATCTGACAGGGGTCCGAAGAGGGAAGCCTACGTACTGCTTTCATATCCACAAGCGGGTGTACTGTAGAGAGAAGCAATATAGATCGACCAACTTAGTAGGATCAGCTCAGGTCCTCCTGGGTGGTAGGCAGGAGCAATATAGTCAATTGTTATATTATTTTGTCTTGGTATATATATACGGCTACATGTCAGTTCCAATAGAAGGAAACTTTAGGTGCGTTAAATGGAAAAGATGTACCATGAATGTTAGTCAGGCTGAAGACATGGTTACTGTAATGATGTACAATCCAAAAGAGTCATGTACACCCGGCAACTTCTCTTGAGATGGTGAAGTATGGGATACTAATTTTTTTTCTCACGACTTTTCTTTTTATCTCTATTTCCTCTGACAAGGAGGAGCTGTAAATTAAAACTGCTTCATTAGGACAAAAAAAAAAAAAATCACGTATAAAAGTCAAACGGGAAGCGACTGATGACAAGTCATGACATGTGCTAACTTCGTATAGAAAAAGTGTAATTGGCTGCAGAACCTTAGATGAATTTGCATTCTTTGATTTCATTATGTAGTAATACATTCAGACGCCAATATGTATTTATCTGCAGTATGGAGAGACACTACTTAGTGATGTATAGCACTTTATAAGAATTATAGATAATGGATTATATCTTTTCCTCTGGTAATGAATGGTAAAGTATATATATATATATATATATATATATATATATATATATATATATATATATATATATATATATATATATATATATATAAGTTTGTAGCTTTCATTACAACATATATTAATATGGGGACTGTGACCATATACGTGACTTTCCATTCAACTGACTTTGCCATATTCACTCATATTCAATAAGTAACTTATTATACAAATATAATTAATGTCATATGAAGGTGTCACTTAGACTTTCATTACCCGTGAAATAATTGTCATTACCGAGAAAATATGAATTTTGGCTAATACTATTCTCATTTGATGATTACAATTATATCAAATGCTATTGAGAAGTAATGAACTTGCTTTGGTATAAATTTTTATGGGAATAAATTATATATATATATATATATATATATATATATATATATATATATATATATATATATATATATATATATATATATATATATATATATATATATATATATATATATATATATAGTCTCTGTTGCAGTAATTATTTTCCTGAGCTTTTTTCCTGGTGCTAATTGGCCTTACATGAAGCTATTCCTTAATTTGAATTTCCTTCGAAGATTCCTTTTTTTAAAGTTACCCTTTAAATGTAGTATTTCTTTTGGTGTTATATGTGTATATGTTTGTGTATGTCTGTGTGAAAGAGGTTTTGATATTGTCTTATTTTTTTTTTATTTCAAGGGTGCATAGTTTACACTGAGGAAATTTTTAATTGTTACAGAAGTACATAGATGCACGATTCTGTACTCAGATGTATTAATCTTTTAATTATGATTAGTAGAATTAAAACTTAACTATAATAATTGCAGTGTTGTTAAAGTATAAAAATAGAGACAGAGATTCTTTAAAACCTCGTTCCAATTTTTCTTTGTCAGAAAAAAAGTGATTCTCTAGCTACCAGGGAGAAAGAATACAACCCAAATTCTCACGTGATGCAAGGCAACAAGTGGCTGCCACATCCCTTTCCCTGATTTCCTGTTCTTGCCGGAAAACAACTAGTGTAAGGGGGCGGGATATGTTGAAGCCGCGCTGTCTTAGATCTCTTGTTACAGTTGTGGTCACCTTGCTACTTTGAGAAGATAGAAACCCATGTTGGAAAATAAATAACATTAAAGCCAAAGCTCTTAGATGGGCGTTGCGATTCCTATCGAAAGTGGAGCTCGCGACAGTGCTATTTAATCAGTAACTTCAATCTATTACGATCCTGATAAGTTGACAGTGGCTATTACACAAGGACACCACTGCCCTCCGCGACTCATTCTCAATATATTCTGGCCAAAGGATGTTTTGTGAGCAACCTTAGGGAACTGAATTCTGTACGATATTAGAGTCTACTGGAATGTTGCTAATGATTACCACTGTATAAAAATGTGTTTATTACTCTATACTGGCAAAGATGGTCACTTTGCGTCGTACGGAGAGAAATTTTAACGATTGAAATGAAGGACGGGCTTCAGGAAAGCTTAGATTGGATCAAAGACGAAAATTTTCTTTTCCTTTTTTTTTTCCTTTTTTAATGGGAACTGCTCTCAGAGAGTGTTCGGAAATTCGAGCAATCTCGTAGATTGTTTTTGCACCATCTGTGTTTTGTGGTCTGGCACAATCATGTTCATCATTCTCCTCTTCTGTTCCGTTATCAATAGCTCTGGATGATCGCTTGGTTTTTGCCTGAATATATGTCGCCAACTATTCCTCAGGAACATCTTACTTGCTCAGCTTTTTCTGCATGTGCACGCACTTGGTTAATAGCAAGCTGCAATTACAGGCATTCTGATATATATATAATATATATATATATATATATATATATATATATATATATATATATATATATATATATATATATATATATATATATATATATATATGTCTGCGTTGGTGTATGTATGTATATATCGCAGTTTTCCTGTATTTTTAAGTCGTAAAATTACCCGTTATATATATATATATATATATATATATATATATATATATATATATATATATATATATATATATATATATATATATATATATATATAAATCATGGTTATTTGAAAAGTCTTAGTCACACACCGAATAGGAACAAAATAATGTTCGACCACAAAATACTACTAAGAGAGGTCGGGTCGTCCTTTGGGTGAGAGTTTGATATCCGAAATAGACATTGCCAAGGATAGAAACATAAATTATTATACTGTACAGGGTGTCCACAAAGTCTGGGTACAAAGGAAATTTCACTATACAGACCTATTCAATTGAGTTCACCTGAATTTTGTAAAGCGCATCAAATTATGCATTGAAAATGATGGAAATCATATTGAAAATATTATTTGTTAACATTAGATTTAATTAAAATTGTTTTGTTTTAAAAGTATGTATTAATCGCCTGTGTACCCAGACTTCGTCTAGGTACACAGGAGATTAACACATACTTTTAAAACAAAACAATTTTATTTAAATCTGATGTTAATAAATAATATTTTCAATATGATTTCCATCATTTTCAATGCATAATTTGATGCGCTTTACAAAATTCAGGTGAACTCGATTGAATAGGTCTGCATAGTGAAATTTCCTATGTACCCAGACTTTGTGGATACCCTCATATTTTGATATGAATTTTATGAATGGTCAAGCTACAACTCAATCGTAGTAGAGTTTTCATCTGCTATGAAATTTTAGCTTACCGTAATGCAATAGTAATAGAGATGATAATGTCATGGTATGTTGAGGCTCTGTAGCATCGATTCTCTTGTTAAAGTTTTGGCCACCTTGTTAGATTCAGTGAGATATGGAGTCATATATGTAACAACTCTATTATTATCGTTCAATTGCGTTGTTATGTTGATTACCGTTATTGTTGTTATTATTATTGCCCTTATATCAGCTATAATGAGAACAGTCTCGTCACCCTCGCAGTCTGATGACTTGCTACTTACTAATTCGAACTTGAGAAGGTTGACCGATGAAACAGAATGACATTTAAAAGGGGGGGAGGAGGAGGAGGAGGAGCTTTATCTTTCAATGTTACCTTGCGTTACCTTTTTATATCGTCTTTGGTTATCTTTCTCTGGCTGTGTTGCCTACAATGTAATTTTTACATATAATACTAGTTTCTTTGTGGTTTCTATCTTAAAATATATTATATGTTCAATTACCTGCCATTTGGATCCTGTGGTACTTTCCCGTGTATACGGTGCTTGAACCTTTTTTTTTATTTATTTTTTTGGCGTGGTTAACAGTACAGCTACTGGACGAGTCCTGTAATAATTTTCAGTGTATACTGTACATGTACTGAACTTTTACCTTTGGATCATTGTGGTCTTCCTTTGTCCATGTGTGTTTATTATGCATCTTTTTATTTTATTTTCGGTGCATTTAAAAGATCAGTTAGTAAGTTTTTGTTATAACTTTTAGTTGCATTTCCTTGTGTAATTGCGTAGTTATGCCATTCCTTTGCAGTATTTACAAATCTTTGCCTATTGCCTATGAGATACATCATTAAAGGTACGTTTTGCTCCGTGCCATTATCGCTCAACGATGATCTTTCATGGCTCAACGATAATCGTTAAACGATTGTCTAGAGCACTAATTCTTTGTTTTTGAATGGGGCTGTTTTGCTTCGAGTGACTGCCGCGGCAGTCACTCGAAGCAGAACAGCCCCATTCAAAAACAAAGAATTAATGCTCTAGGCAATCGTTTAACGATCATCGTTGAGCCATGAACGATCATCGTTGAGCGATAATGGCACGGAGGAAAACGTATCTTAAGTGCGTTTGCGTACATGGTTGGTGCGTTAATTTCAACGACACTGTCGGCAATGTTGCGACGCATTTTTTAACGCTTTCCTGTAAATCTGTTTCATATCATTTTTGTATCATATTTAAGAATCCTAACATATGGAATATGTTATCCATTTATTTTGTATTCACTGACATGGTATGTAATTCCCTGCTGTTACTCACAGATTGAACATAGGCTCTTGTGAGTATGTCTTGTTTGTTATGCGTGCTTCCATGTCTAGGAAATTTTAAAGTATATATAGTTATATATTCCTTTCTAACAGCAAGTGATACAGTACACTTTCTAACTCAGAAGTTCCTTCAAGATACACCTAAATTTCATGGTGATACCTCCGCAAAGCACAGTAACCAGATTTCCAAGTTACTGAACGAGTTCGGGGAAAGATTTGCAGATTTAAAAAACTCTTGAATATCAGTATTCTATTTTCTGCAACAGTCTGTCTTTCAGTGCTAATGAGGTTCCAAAAGAGTTTCAATTAGACCTAACTGAGCTTCAGTGCAATTCCTATGTTGAAGGACAAGTATTCAAGTGTTGATACTTTAATATTCTCTCAGTATGCTCGGTCATACTGATTAACTATGACAATATAAACATGGCAATATTTACCTCTGAGTAAAATTTTGTCCTCAGAGATTATGTTAGTGTTTGGCAGTACGTTTGTTTGAGTGCGGCTCATTTCTGTGATAAACAAGTCTCGACTCAGGTCTCAATTTACTAATGAACGTCTCAATTCCACACAGAAGTAGCCATTGTTCAATCCTTAGTCCCAGACATTAATGAATTTTTATAGGGCAAAAGATGCCTGGTTTTGGGATGATGATGATGATGATGATGATTATTATTATTATTATTATTATTATTATTATTATTATTATTATTATTATTATTATTATTATTACGTCAGACATCAAATCCAAGTAGAAAATGTCAAAGACTATAAACCACATTGCTCCAGCGGGGAGAAGCAACTGATGGGTAAGAGCGAAAAGAGAAATTAAACAAAATGTATATATACTGGTACAATTCGGTATTGCAACGCTGGCATGAAGGTAAATAATAGCTTGATTCACTTAGCTAATTTATTTACGTTACATTGGAATACGATTCGAATATAGACTATATCTACCTTTACTTATTATTAATGTTGTTATTATTATTATTATAACATTACTAAACTAATAATTGGCCCTCACGTGTTTATAATTATATGGCCCGCCTAATGTATACTCTGATTGTTTGATACCCACTGATAGTGAGAAATATACCTTTGGGACAAATTAGATCTGTTGTAGGCAGGATTTTTCCTCATTGCGAGGCCTTTGGAACCTCATCAACGCCCTGCTGTTTGCGTGCAGCGGGAGTGTCTCAAACACCGCCTCTTACTCACATCTCAAACGCAAGGGTATTGGGTACGAATGAGAGGGCTGATACTGCGTGCCAACGTTGTTAATATTATATGATGTTGCTCAGAAGATATATATATATATATATATATATATATATATATATATATATATATATATATATATATATATATATAATAATTTTTTTCTCCTCTCTTTCCTCTCTCGGCCATCTTTCTCTCCTGACCTTTATCTTTTCTCTTCCCGTGAAAGTTATCACAGTGAGTATTTTTTTTGTCTCTTTGTTTCCGGAGTCATTTCCAATCATTATTCTTAATGACTAAAAATACCAGTTGATTTCCGGCTTCAGAGCTTATTTTTTTTCCTCGGCTAAAGCAGTTCTTTTATTTTACTCATTTACGAATTGTTTTTTTTTTTATCTCGGATTTGTAAATTACACACTTAAAGTCGGAATGTTTTGTTATTTTATCACTTACATTTACAATCCCAACAAATGAAAATATAATCTGTGATTACAAAATAAAACATGTTGCTGAAAAACATATTTATTGGCAGATTGTAAAAACACCCTCTACGATATGTTTTGAAGGAGGAAGAAGATGAAAACGAAACAAGAAACAGAAAATGCCTTTAAGAGAGTTTCCCAAGAAATAAATATAAAAGATATCTAGAGACCTCGATGATGTGCAGATGTACACTATTACCTATATTATATTCTTCCAATCATCCTCAATGACTAACTCGTTACCAACGTACTTGGCATGTCATGTAGATAGTACTGAAACTAATTTCGAATGCGAGCTAAGTAAGCACAGCATCCATATAATAATAATTGTTTATTCTAATTATCATTAATTAAATTCCTTCACGTAGAAGGGTTTTCTTTAATTGTATAAGGAGACCTAGACCCGATTTCTTAAACAGTGTAAACCTAGGATACCATATTGTTAGTTACCTAGACACACACAAATGGATTTCATAAACGCATCTGACGCGGTTCTGTGTATGGCTAGGATCCCGT
Source organism: Halocaridina rubra (assembly GCA_037179515.1). NCBI lineage: Eukaryota > Metazoa > Arthropoda > Malacostraca > Decapoda > Atyidae > Halocaridina > Halocaridina rubra. The sequence continues at coordinate 19,474 of JAXCGZ010022946.1, forward strand.
ACGGGATCCTAGCCGTACACTGAACCGCGTCAGGTGCGTTTATGAAATCCATTTGTGTGTGTCTAGCTAACTAACAATATGGTATCCTAGGTTTACACTGTTTAAGAAATCGGCCCATTATCACATATTTTTGTGTTCTATTTTGAAGAAAAAAAATTTCTCTTGTGCCTGTAATGCTGATCGTTATGTTGTCTATTTCATACCCGTATAACTAATTATTACTTTACTACGTAAAGCATAGGTGAGGAATATTCTTGATATAATAATATGGTTTCATGTGCTTTGTGCAGCATATAAATAGGTATGGAGATTTAGCTTAATTTAAGTTTTTTATTTGAACTATTTAGAACATGCGCTAAAAAAAAACTGTATATAAATGAATATTCAAGTTTTGGCCGAAAATAAAATATAAAATGGGTTGAATTAATATTTCTTAGGCACTTCAGTGGCACATATCAATGAAAAAAAAAACTAATTCATTCTCTCTCTCTCTCTCTCTCTCTCTCTCTCTCTCTCTCTCTCTCTCTCTCTCTCTCTCTCTCTCTCTCTCTCTCTCTCTCTCTCTCTCTCTCTCTCTCTCTCTCTCAATTTTCTATCATGCGAATATAGTTTTTAGTCTTATTTCGATAATGCATATCTTATGACTCCTCTTTAAGTTTTTGATAAATTTTGTTGAATGGTCATTTTGGGATATGAAATTAAAAAAAAAAAAAATAGGTACTCGATCTATGTTTTGTTGTAAATGTACATGTATTTTAAGATAGATTTTATTGTTCACATATAGAATTATATTTTATAAATGTCACACCTGGACGAGCAAAGAAAATTGCCATCATCGGGCCCGGGCACAATGAAAGGAATGAATCTTCTGTGTAAACGTAACCAGGTTAATAGGACCGTAATAGAAGTAAGATTTACTATTGAGCTGTCCAGAGAGGGGACTTCTTTATGTTATTAGTTGAGGCAAGGCAAGAGTAGGATTCCATAAGTCCTTAAAACGTGTTTATCAGTTTATTGAGTTTTAAAGTTTTTTTTTTCACTTTTTTCCTTCTTTATTAATTTTCTTCTTATTTTTTTTATGATTATTTAATAGATCTCTGCGTTGCTCAGTGACTTAAATGGATAAAAAGAGTATCTAATTGAATAATAGTACTTTGTTTGTTTTTGTAATGTACCTGAACTCGATCAGTGTGCTCGGATTTTTCAAAATAAGAAGGCTGTAGTCATAGGAACATTTATATATATATATATATATATATATATATATATATATATATATATATATATATATATATATATATATATATATATATATATTATCAAATAAGCACATTACATATGTGAAAACATGAATCATTTATTACCCCGACCGGGACTCGAACCTAGGACTTATGATTACTAAGTCAAGGCGCTACCACTACACCACAGAAGGTTAAAAGGAACCCAACCTTATAGCTTATATCTGCTATACTTCGGAATGAACGCATTCTAACTGAATGCCACTATGTTCATATTACAGATTCCCCAACCTCACTCGTGGCTTCATTTTAGCATTTAATTCAATTCCCAATCTCATTCGGGCCATGAAATTATCAAATAAGCACATTACATATGTGAAAACATGAATCATTTTTTACCCCGACCGGGACTGTAATATGAACATAGTGGCATTCAGTTAGAATGCGTTCATTCCGAAGTATAGCAGATATAAGCTATAAGGTTGGGTTCCTTTTAACCTTCTGTGGTGTAGTGGTAGCGCCTTGACTTAGTAATCATAAGTCCTAGGATCGAGTCCCGGTCGGGGTAAAAAATGATTCATGTTTTCACATATGTAATGTGCTTATTTGATAATTTCATGGCCCGAATGAGATTGGGAATTGAATTAAATGCTAAAATGAAGCCACGAGTGAGGTTGGGGAATCTGTAATATGAACATAGTGGCATTCAGTTAGAATGCGTTCATTCCGAAGTATAGCAGATATAAGCTATAAGGTTGGGTTCCTTTTAACCTTCTGTGGTGTAGTGGTAGCGCCTTGACTTAGTAATCATAAGTCCTAGGTTCGAGTCCCGGTCGGGGTAAAAAATGATTCATGTTTTCACATATGTAATGTGCTTATTTGATAATTTCATGGCCCGAATGAGATTGGGAATTGAATTAAATGCTAAAATGAAGCCACGAGTGAGGTTGGGGTATCTGTAATATGAACATAGTGGCATTCAGTTAGAATGCGTTCATTCCGAAGTATAGCAGATATAAGCTATAAGGTTGGGTTCCTTTTAACCTTCTGTGGTGTAGTGGTAGCGCCTTGACTTAGTAATCATAAGTCCTAGGTTCGAGTCCCGGTCGGGGTAAAAAATGATTCATATATATATATATATATATATATATATATATATATATATATATATATATATATATATATATATATATAAGTTTAATAGTTTTATTAAAAATGTGATATATCGAGTAGGAGTAAGTATAGATGCCCCAGGTAGGTGACACAATAATGCCATAAGTGTTTACATTGGAATAAATTTGGTGCCAGAAAGGCTTTAATATGTGAGAGGTGGGGGGAAGGGCTAATATTATAACTGTTCCTGTCACAACGTTCTCCACCCAAACCCCCTCCCCCTCTTTTGTCGCCCCCTGCTCGTCAGAGGAGGAGGTAGGAAATCCTCATTGGAGGGAAGAGCTAAAGAGAACTCTTCTTTTGAGTGAGGAAATGAGGGGGAAAAGTATCTGTCCCTTAAATTAACACTTGCATTACACACACACACGCGCGCGCGCGCACATACACCTCATGTTTTTAATATAATAAATAATTTTGCTGAGAAAGAGAGAAGACTTGCTTATATTATTAGTTGAGAGGTAAGGCAAGAGTACAAATAGCAAACAAACATTTATTTCCATTTTTGTACAATGGTTATTCTTCTAAGAGTATCTTATAGTAGACATGTAATTGAACTAATAAGTAAGAGGGTAATGCATACTGTTAAATTAAATGTAGGATTCCATAAGCCCTTAAAACGTGTTTATCAGTTTAGTGAGATTTAAATTTTTTTATATTAATCTATTTCCTCTCTTTTTCCTTCATTCTATAATGATCCAAGTCTTTCTGCAGTCGTCGACCTCAAATGAAGCCTTTATATAAGAAATAATGATCAGACTGATATCAGTCTTAACAGCTGCAAAATGCCCTTCAGGCTTTTTGTTCATGCTAAGGGCGAATGAATGAGGTCCAGTAATAAGAAGCGTAAAGCGAGAAATAAATGAATTATTATTTATTGTGTCTCGAGTGGAGGTGAACCGCACATTGTGGAATGAAAAAGCGAGTGACGTGAAGAAGGGTCATCAAAGGGAAGGGCAAAAGGGAAGGAATCGAGTTGAATGGCCAGGGAAAAAGAAGTTGTTTATTATTATCCTGACGAAGGGACGAAGGAGCGTGAATGGAGCTCTTTGAAAAGAAATGGGAGGCAGTGGTGGAAGGAAAGATAATATATATATAAAGAGAGAGGGAGCATGAAAGGGAAAGGAGGCCTGAAAGAGAGATAGATAGATAGATAGATAGATAGATAGAGAGAGAGGGAGTATGAGAGAGAGAGGAGTCCAGAGAGAGAGAGAGAGAGAGAGAGAGAGAGATAGAGAGAGAGAGAGAGAGAGAGAGCAGACGGGTATAGAGGGTTCATTGTATGAAAACGCCAACTTAATAAGAAAAGGAAGCCTCTGATGGGTTAAGGGCGGTTTACACGGTCAAACGGTTCGTCGAACGCGGTTCGACAGACAAGTGTTTGAAGTGATGTTCGAACGTGTGAACGGGGTATTTGGTTGTCGAACACGTTTGTCGAACGTGTTCGACAACCAAATACCCCGTTCACACGTACGAACATCACTTCAAACACTTGTCTGTCGAACCGCGTTCGACGAACCGTTTGACCGCGTAAACCCCCCTTTAGGGTAGGGCAGAAAGGAGGTGCAGAAGTTCCTTTTGTACATATCTTGTATAAAAATAGCTTCCCAGTTCACTCACTTCATTACAATGCTTATATATAATAGGTTTATTCATTGTGGTAGTTTTATTATTTAAGGCCCGCAATAACATGTCCACATTCTCATGCATGTCAGGACAATAGAGCACGCGCGGATATATATATATATATATATATAAATATATATATATATATATATATATATATATATATATATATATATATATATATATATATATATATATATATATATATTCGTATGGCTCATGGCACCAGCCGCCCGTTGCGATATTACAGCTGAAGGTTTTTTGAACTTAAATAGGGGTGTCCGGGACAGTTCGATGTTAAGTCTTCCTTCAGTTACGGTTCTTTTTCTATGCCCACAGCTACACTGAATATTCTTGGATATTCATCACACATTTTATATTTTCCCTTCACATCTTACAATGCATTACACTCTCTATCTCTGTTTCTCTTTATGTATTTTTCGTGCCCAGGCCCGATGAGGGCTGTTTTATTTTATAAAAAAAAAAAAAAAAAAAATATATATATATATATATATATATATATATATATATATATATATATATATATATATATATATATATATATATATATATATATATATATATTGAAAAATGTAACAAACATTAATTCTTTTGCACTATATATATCAATATTGATATAATAGACTCTATAGTAATATTCTTACTTTTCGTCAATTATCATTATTATTTTATTATTATTATTATTATTATTATTATTATTATTATTATTATTATTATTATAATACCTGTTGCTGTGTTTGTTCCCCACATTGCTCATCATTCTGTGGAGAATGGCTGTATATGAAGTAGTCATGTGACTTCCTCGTCTCATAAAATCCTCCCTTAATGTTAGTCCTGAGTTCTTCATTAGTGTTGACGGCGTGTTATGTTTAGGCTTTATGGAGTTTGTAGTGGACGGATATGAAGACCACGAGGCAGAAGGACACAACGGCAAAACTTACCGGCGTTAAATGTCGCAGAGAGAGAGAGAGAGAGAGAGAGAGAGAGAGAGAGAGAGAACAGACTAAGCATTTGTATATCAGAGGGAGTGCCTGCGTGTTTTTGTCCCCGTGTGCGGATATTGGGCTACAAAAAATTTGCATGTGCGTGAGATTAATGCACATACAATATGCGCATTTTATTTTCAATATTGATCTCTTTCTTGAAAAAGTTATTATGCACTGACTGAACTTGGGGTAAAAATTAAGTAAAGTAACCCTCTAATAATTTTTTTTTAATGCAAATTCTATTAATATTTGATTTATACATGACCTTATATAGATTGAAATGTTTAACAACTTCAATATCACTTGGAGTGCCCATGTGCACATGTCCCCATGTACAGTTATTTGAATTAATCAAATTTCTCAGAGTTCTTTTGTGTAAGCCGATATATTTGCTTTTCTTCCGTTATCAGTTTTCATCGTTAGACGGTAATTTGATTATAGAGGAAAAGTTTGTTTAGCTATGTTATTAGCTTATATAACCTCTGAAAGAGATCTTATAACCAAATGAAGACTTTCAGTGATAGTATCGATATTGTTTTATTACATTAAACAGCATCTATTTTATTTTTAGCGTTATTAATCCGAAGTATGACTTTTGTATATAGTATTTTTTAAATATTTGAAAATAATAAACCCCTAATTGCTTTAATTCAAGTAAATAAGATTTATTGAGAATGGAATAAACTATTTAATCCAACAGCCATTAAAAGCCCTTTCACTATACTGTACAGGCCTTTTCCTTATAAACAAGAAGAATCTGAATTTCAGATCAAAACTTAGCACGAGGGTCTGCCCTCTCTTTTTCTCTTACTTTATTTAATTTCGTGCTTTTCCCTCCAATTCCCTTATATCCTTAATTCCCTCTCCCCCTTTTTTTCCTCCTATCCTATCTCATCCTGAAAAAAAAATAAAAAAAAAAATCTCCCCTTTTTCCTTTTATCTGTGCTTTCTCCTGTATGATTCTGTAGTACGGAATCCTCTTGGAGAATTTGATCTGTAAATATGATATGATTTAAAGGTATAAGAATTATATGAATCTGTAAATACAGATCTTGTAAGTAATTTTAATATGTATTTTCATGATGCAAAATTTAAAACATTCCATGCTGCAATATATATTGGAAAAGGGTTGGTCTTGGGGCAAAATGGTCTGCGAGTCAAAAAATTGAAGTTTTTTTCGGTCTTATTCAGTGTTTTTGTAGCTTATTAGACTATTATAGTTGTACTTATATCCATCTAGATTTCATCTTCATTTCTATACCTTTCCCTCAAGGAAGAAATTATATACAATGGGTTATTACTCAAATAACACGGTTCTCCCATCCTTTCATTTTGTCAATATACTGCATTCAGGGAAGGAGGGATTGTCACCGGCTACATGGGGACTGCACCTGCTTGTCGGCCAACTATTAGTGAAATGCATTTTTTTTATTATTATTTTGCTATATCTAAATGATACTCTCAGTACATAACATGAATCTGTACTCTAAAGAAAGCTAGATTATATGCACAAAGACCAAACTATACTATTAGGACTGAAATTTATTTATTTCAGTTCACCTCATAATCGTAGCATGCTGAATTCAGCTGCGAAGACTGAAGAAAACTATATATCAAGAAAATGTACATGTAAGGTAAAGGTGCTTTGAAATATTTGTCTGCGAAAAACCCTTGCTGTCATATATATATATATATATATATATATATATATATATATATATATATATATATATATATATATATATATATATATATATATATATATATATATATATATATATATATATATATATATATAGCTCGCGGATTGGTCGGTGCAGCGACTGCTTCTTCCCATCTACCTCCAGACTCTGGAACTCTCTTCCTCCTTTTGTCTTTCCTAATTCTTATGACCTTTCATCCTTCAAAAAGCAGATCTATCGTCATCTCAGAGCCTAGTCCTCCATATCTCTGGGTCCTCTTTACTTTGACTTTTTTTTTTTGTCTGTTTTCCTTCGTGTGACATTTCCTCATCTCTGCCTTGCCCTTAACCTTTTTCTTTTCCTTCGTCTTGGTATGTTCTCGTGCCCGGGCCTTTGTTGATGAGGGCAGTTTCTGCCTGTCCCGGTGTCACACTTAAAAAAAAAAAAAAAAAAAAAAAAAAAAAAATATATATATATATATATATATATATATATATATATATATATATATATATATATATATATATATATATATATATATATATAAAGCTGTGCAGATGAATATCCAAGAAGTTATTTTGCCAAGTAGTATCAAGTGAGAAAATCACTGATCCATTTAGGAAAAATTCTCTTCTTCTTCTTCTTCTTCTTCTTCTTCTTCTTCTTCTTCTTCTTCTTCTTCTTCTTCTTCTTCTTCTTCTTCTTCTTCTTCTTCTTTTCAATTAGGTAACAAGTCGTACTTTTTGCATAGTCTCTGTAGGAACAAAATTGCAGACGATATATCACTTTCATTTGAGATCTAATTTAATTTGCTAGTCGTTAACCTCATTGATTAAATTAGATTGAATAGTAGTGTGGATACTTCCCTTAGCCATGGATTTCAAAAGAATTAGGTTATTTACCTTAGTGTCTCTTAATCGTAAATTGTATGTTATCTTAGAGATGTGAGATAAATCCAGGCTGTGTTGTCATAGAACGTGGACTTTTGAGTTTCATTTTTTTTTTCATGTTGGGAACATTGAAAGGATTACGAAGTCTTTCAGTACCTTTCATGAATGGAAGGTCCTTCAGGAGTGACAGTGCAGTTTTATCTGCTGCTATGGACTTTGCAAGGCTGTGCTTAAACATTCTTGGAGTAACATATGGTGCTTTAGTTGTACGTACATACCTCAAGCGACCGCAAATTAGTTTCTCAAGCGATAAGACTAAAGGCAAGGACAGTAAAGTATAATTTGCTGCCCCTTTTGTCGTTTTGTTTTCCAGTTCTATCATTCATCTTTCTTGTTATTCGTTCTTTCTCTGTGGCTTTTCTATGACTGCCCTTTCTCCAAGATATCTGAGGATCATTAAACATCGTTTTAGAGATTTGAGAATTGGGAACTATGCCATTCCTAAACCCCCCCCCACCCTTTAAATTCATGCACATAGGATGCCGAAGAAACTTTTGTTATACCATTACTCAGTTTGCAGAACTACTGACATACGACAAAAATTAGACTTCCCCTTTATTGTAGCTTGTGATTTATAAAATTCTGTTTTGTCATAGATATATGCAGCTGGATTTTGGAATCCTTCAAGTATCAGTTACCTGAAATATCTGAAACAATTACTTGATGAATCTTGGTTTTCTTCCTCTTTCAAAGCATTTTATTTTCACCGAACAAATTTATCTCTCTCTCTCTCTCTCTCTCTCTCTCTCTCTCTCTCTCTCTCTCCTCTCTCTCTCTCTCTCTCTCTCTCTCTCTCTCTCTCTCTCTCTCTCAGAGCTTTTCTTTTTCATTCCTTCTCTCTTGACCTTTCCACCTCCTCCTTCCCACGCTAAACCCTCCTGTCCACGCCCTCTTTTTCCTCTCCATCTGTCTAGCTCTTGTTACTCTGGTCTTTTGTAACGATGCACTGGAATTTTTTTTGCCTGCCGTATATTGCATGTGTTCTTGCGTCTCGAATAATAACTAAAATATTTTGGATAGCTTGTGTTCGAGTTTTTACTGTCATGTGTTAAGTAAGTTTACATATACCGGACGCGTAAATGTGTATATTCGTATGGCAGTATATATATATATATATATATATATATATATATATATATATATATATATATATATATATATATATATATATATGTGTGTGTGTGTGTGTGTGTGTGTGTGTGTGTGTGTGTGTGTGTGTGTGTGTGTTATGCAGTAAAAACTGTATATGACAAAATGTGTGTGTAAATTTCTAGTGTAGATACGATGATAACTTCCAGTGAGTGCAACCCGAATGATTTAAATGATAGAGTGGCCCCTGTATTAAACAAAAAAATACAGCTTTAATTAATAATTGATTTCCCATCGACTGTGAAATGGCGATTGGATGAGTCATGCTTTTTATCGACTTCCATTCCCATGAATAAGTCGAGAGGAGTGAGTCACACAGAGTCATATACTATGAGTTTGTTCGTGTTTACGTTAAGCTTTAAACATCAAGATGAAGATATCGATTTTTTTTTCTTTAAGATTGTGACAAAAAAAAAGTAAATATGTCTACATCGCGCCTCGGCACGAAGAAAACTTTAAGTAAAAAGAAATAGAGTTGGTAGTGTTGTGACTTGTCAGAAGTGAAGGGGTAATAAGAGATGTGTAATGAATATCCAAGAATATTCGTCGTTGATATAAGCATAGAAAAAGAACCGTAACTGAAGGAAGACTTAACATCGAACTGTCCTGGACAATCCTATTCAAGTCCAGAAGACCCTTATCATAACGGACAGCTGATCAGTATTTATGAAAAAAAATTAGGGTTCCTTGTCGTTAATATTATTATTATTCTTATTCTTAGTATTATTTTTATTATTATTATTATTATTATTATTATTATTATTATTATTATTATTATTATTGAAATGGATTGCATTGAATAATTATTATCGTCTTGAGGTATTGGAGAGGAGGTATTATCCTTCAGTGTTTTAGTTTCTAAGGTCTATATTCCATCGTAGATATCACAAAAAATAAGGTCTGTAGTTTGACCAGGACTACAACTCGAGGACCGTCACTGCGTTTTCCTTGTTAACCTTAATAGTATATTAGGAAGACGTGCTTTAGTGCTCATCTTGGAAAGAACTCGACTTCGGGACCTCCGGGTTGCGAGGTACTAGCTTGTCGATACATAAGGACATCTGCTGTTATGTCTGTGTGTTGAATTTAACACCGTAGTTCAAGTTTTGAATAAGTGTCGTCAGATTGCGTGAAGAAACGTCCCCTGAGAAACATGGTGGTTCTCCTGTTAAACTGTATTCAAGTATTTTTTTCTGTTCGTAAATGCTGCTCCGTCGTTATAGCGGAGTCTTATCTATCGAAGAATATAATAATGAGGTTTTATTTAACGTAAACCACCGTCTTAAAAACTTAAATTTGTGCCAAATTTGGGAATGAGGACCATTAATTATAAATCTTGTTCTTGTCTTGCCTCACCGGGATGGAATCCAAGACGACCTCCACGCCCCTTTTATCATCCTGCCTATTGTGTGGGTCCTTTATCCTCTCTTCTTTCTTCTCTTTCTGTTCGCCATCATAATGCACAATAAATACAATCTCTTCTGTAATTTTTCCCCCTACTGTACCATGAAATATGGAATGTAGGGTGGTACAGTAGTCGAATTGGCTATCTAAAAGCTGTGAGATTTCCAAAACCTGTTATGCTATTGAAATGAGTTACAAAACTTTGCAGCACGAGTGGCTGTTGGCAATGTAAGAAAATACGAGCACATCTCTCCTGTTTTAAAAGATCTAGAATGGATAAAGATTAGAGATAAATATGTTTTTGATATATGTACCTTTGTTTTTAATATACTAAGAAACAATATTCCTGATTGCTTGTATAATTTTTCTACAGTAAGCTCAGTTACCGGGTTAACTACCCGTCAAGGGGAAGATTTATTAGTACGAAGGTCTAAAACTGATATTGGCTCAAGAGATATAAACATTCGTGGACCTCATTTATATAATCAGCTTCCCAGAGAACTAAAAAATGCTGGTTCAGTGTATACTTTTAAATATAATCTTAAGAAGTTACTCTTAAAGGAAGATTTTACTTGTAAATTTTAATTGTACACCCATATTTGAATACCCAATGTATGTTGGAAATAGTCTTATTATTATTATTATTATTATTATTATTATTGAGCTTATGAATCCCAGAGTGATCCTTTTGACAAATGCTACGAATAGTAAATAAGGTTGGGGACGGTAACAGGATTGAGCTGGAGTTTAACAACAACTACAACAACTGGTGAGACTGCCAAGGTCACAGAGTAGCAGTAGTAGGGTGAGTCTTTGTCCTGCTCCTTCTCCCTCATGGTAAGGCACCAGTGCTACAAACTCAGGAAATTCCCACCCTCCCTCACATCTTAGAATTTTGGTTAAGGAATTCGTCTCTTTAATTTTACCGTGAGTCCTTTCATTAAAATTGTCTCTACCGTTGTGTGTTCCATTCGTGTGTGTTTTTTTTTTTATTAAAGTCGGCTAAATATTATCTATTCAGTTCTTTAGATTCCTTGGTACAATGACGATGACTCATTTATCAGCGTCTATATTCATCTGAGATGGAGGCTGAGGTTGGCAATGCTGATAGTGGGTCAGGTCAGAAAAGAGAGAAGGGGAGGGGGCCGGGGAGACGTGGGGCTACAGGAGGGGCATTGGTATGAAGGGTCCAAAGAATCTCCGGGTTTGTGGTACTACAATCAGTGGTATTTTGTGGTTCGTGGAAGAAGGTATATAGAGGAGGATGAAAGAAGATTGAATTACTGTTTATATACGGATATATTTTGCGGTCTTCTAAGTTTCTCAAGTGCTGTATTTTTCATTATTTTTATTTCGAATGTTTGTATAATATTAAATATTATATATATTATTAAAACAAGTTAGTGCTCTAGAAATGAATACAATGGATTATATTGCTCTATTTGTGAAGAAAGTACTATTGTAATTTTTTTTTTCAGTCTCTGTAAAGCTAGTGAACATTTTTTTTTTTTGAAGTGTGACGTGATTGTCTTGGAATGAAACATCCAAGAGTTGTGGTGAATATACTGAAACATTCACTACTGTTCGTGAAATGTGAAAAATTCTTTTGCCAGTGAAAGATTTAATAAAAAAAATTTTTTTTATTGAACAAACAGTTTGGTCTCATGATGTTGACATTATTTCATCTCCGTAAGAACCATACTAATTGTGAATAATCTTCTAAATATAAATTATTTGTAGTTTAGCAAATACGCTGCTAAAATATATATATAAAAGAAAATAATAAATCGGTATTGAAAAACAAGCATCAAATACTCGTATTTATTCCTGATGTCTTATTATTATGCAGTTTAAATATTTTGTATATGCAGAAAAAAAAAGATAATTTATAAAAGATACCAAAGCTGAGTTTGGCAAAGTTGTAGTACCATGAATATCTGAACTTAATTACAATTTAATTTCGGAGTGGGTTCAGCTGTTATGATTAGTTAAGTATTAATTATGTCTAATGTATATCCCTGTTAATGAGAAGGGCCTGTGATGAAAGATGTAAGTTGGAGTTTACTTACTTATTATCTATAATAATAATAATGATAATAATAAAAATAATTATAATAATAATAATAATAATAATGATAATGATGATAATAATAATAATGATTATGCTAATGTAGGCAAAGTAATAACAACTTGATAAACATATTGCTTTTTTTTCTTTTGTGGGAGGGGGGGGGGAGTAGGCTAGATAAGCTTCGTATGAAGTGTTCCCGTGAGCTTCTGCTGCGTCTTTTTAAGTGTCCCTCTTAGCCTTATGAAGTAACACTTGAGCTAATGGCCTACTTTTAGGGGATATCGAGATGGCAATTATTAAGATCCTCGTAAAAGCATTCCGGTTTAGGCACCTAGAAGGACCACTAATAAGGTCTCTCTCTCTCTCTCTCTCTCTCTCTCTCTCTCTCTCTCTCTCTCTCTCTCTCTCTCTCTCTCTCTCTCTCTCTCTCTCTCTCTCTCTCTCTCTCTGCATAACTATGAAGCCTCTAAAGTACATTTTATTCATTCATTATATATATATATATATATATATATATATATATATATATATATATATATATATATATATATATATATATATATATATATATATATATATATATATATATATATTGTGTGTGTCCGTGTATACATATTTTTTTCTCTTTTTTATGTGACACCTGAGCGGGCTAAGATAATTGGCCTCGTCGGGCCCGGGCACGTAGAAATATAAACGAAGAGAAACAGATGGGGAGTGTTGTGGTTGTCAGACGTGAAGAGATAATATGTGCCCCAAGTATGCAAGAATATTTTGTGTTGATGCAGGCAGAGAAAGGGATTCGTAACTGAAGGAAAACTTTAACATCTAACTGTCCATGATAGTCGTATTATACTCTAAAACACCTTCAGCGGTAGTATCGCAACGGACGGCTGATACCATTGGCCAGCCTACATATTACATCATCGTCATATTTTTATGTCTTCCCGTCACTAATTTTATTTTCACTAAGAATAATTACTATAAAAAATGTATCCACAAGCATGTATGAAAGTCTCATCTGTAATTTTCTCATGTAAAATTGAGAATGAATTAGATATAGCAAAATTGTTGTTAGTTGATGTAAATATGGTCAAACATATATATGTAAAGTTAACATTTGCATATCATATGAAGTACCTGCTCACACCTGTCCCCATGCATAGCTCTTGGTTCAATAAAAAAAAAATCAATAATATTGTTAGAGCCTAGGAGATACTGTAATTGTTTCTTGGATTCTTTTGAAGCAGTAGTTATTTGACGTAGAGTCACATCCTTCTTCCTACTTATTTCGAGTTATCATGTGATAACAACTTTTATAGTTTCTTCACTGAGAAACGTCATCTATTGCAAATGGAGACGAGAGGTGGAATCGCTTTGTCGAGAGGACAATAATTGTTTTCGTAACACAGTTGAAGGACGAATCAAGATTCGTACTTGGAGAGCTCCAAGATTCAACGCCCTGATAACACTTGGATTTAATCCACAAAAGGGAGAGTAAAAGAATGAAAGAGACTTCTCCAAAAGGCCGCCTGGAAGATGGATTATGGGGATTGTGGAGCCTGAATGAGGAGAAGGCTTCATATATGGTGGGGAGGTTGAGGGGAAACAGAAAAGATATTAATTAATACTTGTTGGTTTTCTCTGAAGCAAATCTACAATTAATGTGTACGACAGCATCAAAGTATACATTGCACACACGCGTGCCCGCACAGACAAACACACACATATATGTACATATATAAGTTTTCTGCGTTTATTCTTTTCGTCTTGTAATCAACAAACCCTCAGATATTAGCCAGTTTGGTTTAGTCAAGCATTAAATTGAAATCACTGTAAGGCTGTGAAGTCCCCTTAGAATCCTATATGGATTATCTTCCTGTGTAGCATTTTGAATAATGTAAACCTCTCGTCCCATTCCCACGGTGTGTTTACCACAAAAAAAATTACCCAAACTTGATAAGGGATTGGCTCCGAAGAAAACAGAAAGAGATAATAATACAAATGGATTGACCTCTACTACCTTCTATGGATACAGGCTAAAGTACTTGTTTGAACTTGAAAGTTGGTTTATATATAAAACCCCTTTTTAACCCACGCTTGTCATTGGATCCCCAGCATGGGCTTCAAACCCTTTGGCAGCGACCCATTACGACGACTTCCTGTTGTTTTTGCTCGTTCTCTTCATAACTCTGAATTCTGTGTTTGAATGCGATCAATAGGATCCTAAAAACATATTGTAAGGAAGCCTGGGTACATTTCTTTATATTTTATAGTCATAAGCGTTGTAGTGCCTACTCCATATGATTTTTTTTCTTTTTTTAATGAGAGCTTTTGGAAGGGTATTTTTGTAAGTTACTCTTCCTCTGTCATACTCTTCACACATCTATTGGTGCCCTCATTAAGCATTCTGAGTTGACATAGTAATATTATTACTCGAATAAAAGTTTTGTGTGTGTGTGTGAACTAGCTTTCTTTTTGTCCTTCTAAAAAAAATTGCGTCGAACCCCGAATAGGTGCGTAATGTTATTTTAGGATTCCTATCTTGGACTGAGGCAAAAGGCAAGTGCCTAATTGCTGTTGAACGCAGGAACTTAATATTTGATTTTTTTTTTACCTTGGGTTAGGCTAGATAAGGTTTTGTTAACTTTTCCTAATCTAACCGAACAGTGAAGTGATTTATTTGGGATGGAGGTACATCAGGTGTCTCCTTTGGGATAGATCCCAAAAATATACTCAGAGCTCTTATTTGACTGAATACCTTTATAAAAGTCTGATTCCCTCAGTCCACTCCATCTTGTGTTACACTTTTTACTCTTGATATTTGGACAGAAAGATAAATATACCTTTGTCTACCACCTTCAGCTTCGGTGAGAGAAGAAACTCAATACATTTAAATATATCAGTTAATACGTGCTTGTGTGTGTGTGGTTATATAGATAGATAGATAAAGAGACAGAGAGAGAGAGAGAGAGAGAGAGAGAGAGAGATGATCCTGATTATGACTATGATCATTAGCCATTTTCTCACTTTGAAATAACTTGCACATTCATGACAAATAAAAAATAAACAAACATTTATTTCCATATTCATACAAGGGTTATTCTTTTACAAAACTAAGAGTACACTTATAAGTAGACATGTAATTAAGCAAAAAGTGAACAGAAAATGAAGACATTTTTATATTTATTATGATTTTATCTTTAGAGGGAAAAGTTCCTAACAGGGTTATGGGAAGAAAATATGGATAAGTTAAGGGGGGTTAACACGGTCAAACGGTTCGTCGAACGCGGTTCGACAGACAAGTGTTTGAAGTGATGTTCGAACGTGTGAACGGGGTACTTGTCTGTCGAACCGCGTTCGACGAACCGTTTGACCGTGTAAACCCCCCTTTTAGAGGGAAAGGTTCCTAACAGGTTTATGGGAAGAAATATGGATAAGTTAGCACTAAGTGAAACAAACTTGAAAGGGGAAAGTCTTCTCGTTTATGTACTTTGACTCGGCCGCCGCCTTATGACGGGGACTGAGGCCTTTACTATATATGGATATATTTGTTTTATTAATCAAATAACTGTACATGGGAACATGTGCACATATGCACTGTCAGTGATACTGCAATTGTTAAACATTGCAATCTATATTTTGTCATGCATAAGTTTAGCGTTGGGATTGACAGTCTCTGTCGTTTATTGAACTTTGTGGAAGTTTGTTTTATTATTTGCTTGTTATTAAGTTTTCGTTTGTTTATTTATGTCTTTAAGATTTCTAAATCTGATTGTTTTTCATATAATGACTGACTTAAGAAATAATTTATTGGTTTTAATATACTGTACTTGAAAATGTCTAAATACTTTTTGAGCATGTGTTATTTTATATCTTATTAATATATCAACGATGTAGTTTTAAGCTATATGTTTATTTATTTTATTATTATTATTATTATTTTTTTACAAAAATCAGTTTTCGCTTATTTGGCATGTACCGCTAGTGGTCGCGAGGATAGAAGGATTTTTATTTTGTTTTAATTAGTTGAGAGTTCATACATACATACACATACCTTGGCTGTTTTCCCCTTTAATTGGGGGGTAGCCGACATCAAAAAAGGAAAACAGTTTGGGGAGAAGTTATTCTATTTTGATAGAATTTACCAGGGATGACAAAAGTATTGTTGTGAAGAGTAATACATATAGAATACATTTACGTAAATAGTCTTTTAAGACACATGAACGTATCTAAAAATTTAGGGATAAACTTTCTAGCCTTTGATTTTGACTGCGATGTACAGAATCCATCAATATTTGTGGCTTGAGGACTGATATGATTATCGTTATATTTTATAGGTACATAAGTAACAAAGTAATGTTACAAATACACGTGGGATATAAGATATCATATGCAGAATCTTGCGCATTTACAAAAATGCACGCTTTTCAGTGTTTACATGCAGTCGAATATGGTAAACTGATTGAATACTGAAGCTTGGATAAGTGAACATATATTCATTATTCTTTGTAGCAGTAACACTGAGTATGTTGTGTTCTAGGCTGATGTAGGCCTAGTTACCGAGTATGTAGTGATCTAAGCTAATGTAGGCCTAGTTGGCAGTGGTAGATTTCACAGAGTACCGGAATATTCAGTCACAATATATGAATATTAACTTGTTCCATATTATATGTTAAGCAGTGATTATTTCACAGGAGAGTGGTTTTGTAGAATGGTCTAAGATTTGGATATAACATTGAAGAGATAAATATAATTAGGCCTTCTTTCTTTGTGTAGACTGTTAGATCAAATTTTCAAGTCATGTATCAAGAAAGTATATTATTTTAAAGTTCAGTATCAATTATTTTTTATTTTTTCATTGATTATACTGCAGTATTTTTTTTTTTATTAAATATTCATACACTGTGATATGTTCAGTTGTATTGACATACTCAGTATATCCGATTTTTTTTTAATTAATGAAAGACAGGAAGTAATGGTTTGCAAGGAATTATTTATTAATACAGCGCATGTGTTTTAATTAACGTATTATGTGTACGTTGACTTTTGTGAAGTGTGATACCGCCGTAATGATATTGTGCAAGTTACATCATTCGTGATACATATGATAACGTGTCATAAGATAAGAAAAGATAAGTGATTAGAAAATGCACCTTTGATAAGTACCAGTGAAACATTTACCATTATCATTTTTTTTTTGCTATGATGATAGTGTTACTTATATTAACTACTGATAAAATGATAGTAATTTGATAATAGTGGCGGATGCATATTTGACTGATAGAATGATATCAGTGGCGAAACCAGTCCCTGTCGACAGGGATGACGATCTGTTAAAGATAAGGCAAATAGCGATAGTGAAAATGGATCTAATGAGTGTTTAATTTACTGAAGGTGTAAATTATTTTGATTGTTGAAGAGGATAAACGTCAATAAATATGAAAATTTGGGTGACATGAAGAGAGCGAACAGCACGCCCGTCTTATCAGGGCCTACCAAAGACATGGTTGTCACCTCGATGATTGGGACGCCCATTCATGAGCGCCCACGGATGCCAACGCCCACAGAGGATTATGAATTTCTGTAAGTAGCTTTCCATCAACATTTTCCCATTTTTACTCTATATGGTACCGTTCGCTGGACAACTTTTTATATTGAAATTATATATATATATATATATATATATATATATATATATATATATATATATATATATATATATATATATTT
>JAXCGZ010022946.1:42500-47500 GCA_037179515.1 Halocaridina rubra
GAGAGAGAGAGAGAGAGAGAGAGAGAGAGAGAGAGACTGCAGCATCCAAGTTTTGTTTACTTTTTAAAGGCGGTTTCAATAGAGGGATAATGGCTTAGTGTGTTGCATGTGTTACTTCGAAGGATTTTTTATTTATGCTGATATTCTCTCCTCATAAGTTGGAATAAATAACCGCTTAGAGACTCTCAGGTTTTTCTTATTTTATATAAATGGTGTGACTTCGGTTTTCTCCAACGTTACCATAATGCTTTATATTTTAAACATAATCTTTTACTCCTTCACTACATTATATTATGAAAGTCTGTCCAGTGAGGTGATAAAGTTCTCGAGGCCGCTTTTACGTCACGGATCCCCTTTTCTACCAAGGGCTAGGACGGTTGCCTTCTTGCAAAGGACATGTTTTGGCAGATGTATTGGTTACCCTGAGTGCATGCCCTTGCTAACCCTAAGCCGTGGCAGGGCGTGAACCCTCGATCTGCCTCCTCAGAGTCACGGACGCTACCGCTTTGCCACGGTGACTGATTGAGATGATAAAACGCTAATATCACCAATTGAAAATAATCTGTGCACTCTTTTATGTGTCACAACGAGTCCCTGTTCGAATGGGATGGACACAAGACATGTTGGAAATGGGGGAGAAAAGACTGGATGCCTTACCTAGCGCCCCGCCGTGGGATCGAACCCACTGTAGTCGCTTCCTGACTCTCTCTCTCTCTCTCTCTCTCTCTCTCTCTCTCTCTCTCTCTCTCTCTCTCTCTCTCTCTCTCTCTCTCTCAACTTTTTTGTACTTTGGGTTGGGTCTGCTAAGATTTCAGGACTTTGTTTTCTCAGTTTTTGTTAGCGAACTCAATCCCACCCCCGGGGGGTACCATGGTGTCATTTTCGCCTATGGTATGGACAGTAAGCCTAAGCGATTTTTCGACATTTTTGATTTATAGGTTGTTCTTTTTCAACTGCTTATAATTCAGTAATTTTAAATAAGCATATTTTTTCCCCCTTTTAGAGGTGATATATTAATTATTAAAGCAATACACTTGCTTATCTATAAGAACTTAGTTTTGGAAGTGGAATGTCCAGATTTCATGATTGAAAAGTTGCCGTGAAAAACTACTTCATAGGTTCAGAAAAAAAAAAATAATAATAAAGGTTTAGTGATATTATATTTTCTTACCTTAGACTCTGTTGAACGTTACGTCTAATCCTCTTTGATATAAAAAATGCGAATCTATAATCGTAGAGTATTCTCCCTATTAAAGTATTAAAACAACGTTAGTTTCTTCGGATTAATAAAGGAAGAGGCTTTGACTCGATCGGTTGAAAATGCTCTTTAGAATTTAAAAAAAAAAAAAAAAAAAAAAAAAAATATATATATATATATATATATATATATATATATATATATATATATATATATATATATATATATATATATATATATAGTAAGGAAGCCCGTCAGTGAAACAAAGCTTATAAAACAATGCTATATTTCGGATCCTAACTGGATCCCTTCTCAAGTTGTGCTTGAGAAGGGATCCAGTTAGGATCCGAAATATAGCATTGTTTTATAAGTTTTGTTTCATTGATGGGCTTCCTTACTATTTAGTGCTGTATGCTAACTGTTTGTACTATATATATATATATATATATATATATATATATATATATATATATATATATATATATATATATATATATAAGAAGAGAGAGAGAGAGAGAGAGAGAGAGAGAGAGAGAGAGAGAGAGAGAGAGAGAGAGAGATAGTGTGTGTGTGAGATAACATCACTTTATATATTTCTATCTAAGTTTCTATTCGAGTGCTCCAAAGTTTACCAGCATATAGTGTTATAATGTAAGGAAATTCTAATATTACGCCCACGGCATAATATAGTCTTTTAAGGAATTTCTTTGTATCCTATGATATGGCTCTTTAGACGAACCGGTGATACATAATGTTAGTTATTTTCTTGGCTAATAATATAGTTTGGGTATGAGAAATAATTCAAGTTAAATAATCACAGATCTACAGGGTGCCCACTTACTATGGAAATAAATATCCTGCCCATAAGCCATACTCATTTCAGGCCAAAGAAATGTAGATCTCTGTCTCGCAGTGAAAGGAGATTGTTGTACGCCCAGCCTCAAGATGTGTTTGTTTGGGCGGTGGGAAATGGCCACCACGCCCCCTCCTCAAGCTTTTGGAAGAGAGAGAGAGAGAGAGAGAGAGAGAGAGAGAGAGAGAGAGAGAGAGAGAGAGAGAGAATGTCATTATTCACATATATTTTTATTTTGTAAAGAACATAAACTTCCATTCTGAACGTGCCTCAGACACTCCATTTTTGTGAGTGATGCAAAAATTTGAATTTACTTTTACATTATTTTAGAATTTAGACCTTGATAATACATCTGTTTGAGATTGTTGCTTTTAAAATTATAAGATATAATGTTTAAATAAAATCTTTGTAGTGTATATACTGTTCCCATATTATTATTATTATTATTATTATTATTATTATTATTATTATCATTATTATTATTATTATTATTATTATTATTATTATTATTATTATTATTATTATTATTATATGAGAGAGAGAGAGATAATGTTGGTATGACAAGCGAGGGTGTTTCACCACAGCAACATGGAATCCACCACAGAGTTCTCAACAGCAAATTCGTATTCATTCACTTTCATATTGTCCACAGAGGGATTATGCAATTAACCCTCCCCTCCCCCTGTCCTCTGTCACCCCCCATCCGCCCCTTGAATTGGTAATTATGGTAATGGAGTCGCTGCAATGCCTCATCAGACGCTCTCGTCCGTTGTGTCCTCTGACAACCGACATTTCATTTTGTGTCACATTGTGGGTGATATTCTCATTACGGAAAACCAACCTAAGCACAAACTAGTTTAATTGTTAATTTCTGCAGTATTGCATTTCCTCGTACAGTTATTATTCACTGAATTATCCTAATGCTAGTGGTTGCCTGACCTGGTAAATACCGCCTTGTTTTGTGGTGAAATTCATTTTCTGGAAAACCAATAATAGGATAAACCAACTTCATGGTGAGTGGATGAAGCATAACAATTTTACTTACATTTGGTAATATGTGCCGAATTATCATAGATTGCGATGGGTTGAGTCACGTGGTAAGGCCGTCGCCCTCTTGTTATTATATTGGTATAGGTTCGCTTTTATCAGTAATGATTCGTTTCCTATTGACTTCATATTGACTCGTTTTTCACTTCCTCTCTCGTAACCCATCACCTCTCGTCCATTAAAATCGAGAAAAGAATTGGAATGCTAATGACGTACGTTTTAGTGTCATTGTACTCGGACGCAATAATTCTATTCCATATGTATCGTTATTGCAACTGCGCGTATTGTAGTGGTAAAATGGCAGTCACCTTGGCAAAGCGGTAGCGTCCGCAACTTTGAGGCGGCAGGTCGAGGGTTCGCAAGGTTAGCTAGGGCATGCACTCAGGGTAACGATTACATCTGCCAAAACAAGTCCTTCGCAAGAAGGCAACCGTCCTAGCCCTTGGTAGAAAAGGGAGGCCGTGACGTAAAACCGGCTTATCGTAGTGGTAAATGCAAGAGATTAGAGAGAAGCTAAGGGAAATTTGGGTTACTGAAAAGAGGATGGGTATGGCTTTAAATGTAGATATTCTTAGCCCGTTTTCAGTGTCCACAGACTCATTTAACTCAGGTACTAAATTTATTATTATTATTATTATTATTATTATTATTATTATTATTATTATTATTATTATTATTATAACACAACCTATTTTGTGAATATTTCCCTTGAAACTTTTGATGCAATTATTTTTCGTGTATCTCTCATTGATGTAAGGGCCATTAACCATATAAACAGGACATAATTTCCTCCCCTTGGTAAAAAAAAATAAGTGTATCTTTTTTTAGCTCGCTTCCACTTTTCCCTCTAAACATACAGGTGATCTGAGATGGCTGGACAAGCCATACTTACAATGAGTTCCTGTCTTCTAAATTTGAAATCTTCTCACGGTACATGACTTACTTTGTAGTATATATTTTACTCGCAGTATCAAGGGTGGTGACTCCTGTTATCCACTGCTCCGGGAATATGGTAGAAATAAGTAATGTATCACTGTTGGTGCTCCTTGGTCGGACACAGCATCACAGCGATTCCCAAGAACACAAAGGTCAGTTGAGGACACAACTTACGAGAACCACAACAAGAAATAAATCCTGAAAGTTTAACCAATAACAGTTTGTTAGTATTTTAGAAAATCGTATTATAAATGCTGTTGGAAAACTTAGGAGAGTTCAGTTTAGTGTTTTAATAGAAATTATATTAATAGAATTGATCTTAGTGAATGTTAACCTGAAAATTCTAACAGAAAGAAATCAGATATTATATCTGGAGTCTTGAGTCAAATGTCGCAATATCTTTGAAGAGTTAGCAGAGGTCATGTTTGTAATTCTTTTAGTTGAAAATTTATTACAACCCATTTAGATATATAGTATAAAGTTTACTATACTCATAAAAGAAGCAAAAATATATTAGGAATAGCCTAATCGATACACACACACACACACACACACACACTCACGCAAGTTTGGAGGTATTTTGTAAATCAATAACGTGGCAGAAACCTCAAGACAATGTTTGATAATAATAATAATAATAATAATAATAATAATAATAATAATAATAATAATAATAATACTAGTACAGTTGATTAAAATTGTTCATATTTAAAGATATGAAATAATAACTGAAAATTAATATTAAAAACAAATCGCGTTCATTGCAGCCTTTGGAAGCTTTTTTTTATTGACCTTATGAGACCATTTTGATTCCCTTTCCTTCTTTCGATAATATGTCCATAAATATATCATCTCATTAGAGAGAAAACACCTTGGCTTATTACGGTTTGGGAGGGTCATTACAGGTAGGGTTAAATGCGTTCGAGAGGAACTCTTCTTCAATTAATATCACTGTCAGAGGTAATT
>JAXCGZ010022946.1:50000-60000 GCA_037179515.1 Halocaridina rubra
CCGTATCGTGACACCATTAGTTGGCTGGATGGGTGTTCAGTCAAAAGAAGTATGTGAGAAATATTGAAAAGGATTCTTCTTTTGATTTTTGTCGTAGTTGTGCTCTCTCTCTCTCTCTCTCTTACAAAGAATACAAAAGTTACAAAACTTTGCAGCACGAGTGGCTGTTGGCAATGTAAGAAAATACGAGCACATCTCTCCTGTTTTAAAAGATCTAGAATGGATAAAGATTAGAGATAAATATGTTTTTGATATATGTACCTTTGTTTTTAATATACTAAGAAACAATATTCCTGACTGCTTGTATAATTTTTCTACAGTAAGCTCAGTTACCGGGTTAACTACCCGTCAAGGGGAAGATTTATTAGTACGAAGGTCTAAAACTGATATTGGTTCAAGAGATATAAACATTCGTGGACCTCATTTATATAATCAGCTTCCCAGAGAACTAAAAAATGCTGGTTCAGTGTATACTTTTAAATATAATCTTAAGAAGTTGCTCTTAAAGGAAGATTTTACTTGTAAATTTTAATGGTACACTCATCCTTATGATTTGTTTGTTTTAGTATGTCTATATCGTACACCACAGATGTCTATCTGGAATATATATGTATCTTATTTAATACCCAATGTACATTGGAATAAAGGATTATTATTATTATTATATTATTACTCTCTCTCTCTCTCTCTCTCTCTCTCTCTCTCAATGTATGTATTTATCTACACACACTCACACACACACACACACACACACACACACACACACACACACACACACACACACACACACACACACACACACACACACACACACACACACGAGAACAATGGTAGAGAACTTCAGGAGGATCTAAATAATCTGCATGAGTAGTCAGAAAAGTGGCTAATGAAATTCAATACTTCAAAATGTAAGGTAATGAGAATGGGTACAAGTGCAAGAAGGCCCAAGCTTGACTACTCGGTGGCTGGAGTACAACTTCAAGAGACAGAAAATGAGAGAGATCTAGGAGTAAACATACTGGCAGATTTGTCTCCAGAAATACATATAAATGGCATAGTAAGGGCAGCATATGCATTCTTATCAAATGTAAGGGTAGCCTTCAGGCACATGGACAAGGAAATGTTCAGAAATATTTATGTAACCTATGTGAGGCCAAAACTCGAATATGCAGCCCCCTTTTGGAATCCGCGCTTGAAAAAGCACATAGCTAAGCTTGAAAAAGTTCAAAGACATGCCACGAAACTGGTGCCAGAAATACGCAATCTCAGTTATGATGAGAGACTGAGGGAATTAGACTTACCATCTCTCGAAGCTAGAAGAGTGAGGGGGGATATGGTGACAGTCTTTAAATTCCTTCATGGTTATGATAGAGTGGATAGGGATCGATATTTTGATATGGCTGGCTCTAGAACTAGAGGTCATAGTTTGAAGCTTCGTAAGAAAACTTCTTTGCAGGATGTAAGGAAATACTTTTTCAGTGTAAGAGTAGTTGATAATTGGAATTGGCTAAGCGAGGAGGTAGTTAATGCTATCTCAATCCATAGTTTTAAGGACAGGTATGATAAGTATCACTAAGTATAAAATGGAACACAATTAAGTAATTACAATTAGGTAATTACACACACACACACACACACACACACACACACACATATATATATGTACAGAAAAGTACGTTAATGCTATAATAACAATGAAAAGGAATATTTACACACACACACACACACACACACACACACACACACACACACACACACACATGAGTACAAAAACTAATATTTGTTGTAAGGCGAGACTGTTCATATTAAAGGAAAAAAATTGAGAACTTTTTCGTGAGAAGAGAGAGAAGCTGCCGTCCAGTTTCTGCCTTGAGGGAAATCTAGAAGAGTTGCCAGACGTGGAGCCTCACACCACATTACCTAATTTTTTGTGTAAACTGGGGAAAGCTCTTGAGCCGTTTTACCTGATCCTGTGGTTCTATATATTGTTAAAAACAGTATCCTTCCCATTTATATTAACTAGTTAGTTAGTTTGATACACGAAAAAATTGAATAATAAAAGAAAAAAATTACCAAATACCCACCCGTCAACAGTACTGAGTTAAGTTGCCAAGTAGTACAGCAGTCCTATTTTCTTCATTTTTTTTTTTTTTTTTTTGCTTTTCTTTTAGCTTTCTCGTTTGCTATTTTGTTATTTTGTATATATATTGAGTTAAATGTAAAGTCTAAATCCCGTGATAACATATCTTGGTTAGCAAGTCAGTTTATCAGTTAGGAAGAATATATAACAGAAACAGGTGGGTGCCACCTCGAACACAAATTCGAATTTTCCTTCAGGTTTGACTTTTGTTTTTCTTTTTCTTTTTATACGTAAATTACCATGGTCAAGTTTTTAAGTTAAGATGTGTGTTACCAGAAAGGAGACAAACTGAGTCACTAAATAGCACTTATATGGAGATATAAAAATTCTGTGTGAAGGTAAATTAGAAGTTTTTCTCTTTTTTTTTTTTTTTTTTTTTTTTTTTCCTCTTTCTCGTCTTCTTTCTATATTCTGTGAGAGGGAGAACATAAAAATGAAGCCATCTCTGTCCCAAACCTCTCCCACCCATGGGGCGGGAGAAGGGGTAGTCATCAGAGGACTTAAACAGAGAATCAAGAAGTTAGAGGAAATGGTTACAAGCCTTGATGATAAAATTCGGAATATGGATGGAGAAATGAAAGAGAATGAAACACTCAGAGAACAAATAAGATCTTTGGAGGAAGCAAATAAAGCACAAGGGCAGGAGAGAAAGGAACTAGAAAAAAGAATAAAGAAGCTGGAAGGGGAAAAGAGTCAACTAGAATCTAGAATTTCTAATCAAGAAGATAAAAACAAACAGCTAAATGACAACCTAAAGGAATTAGATGTTAGTTCACTGCTATCTTCTGAGAGAGACGAGATTGCTGCTTGGAATGTTCAGATTAAGGAAAACATTGAACAGTTCAGAAAAGAGTTCCAGGAGCTGAATATGGAAAATGATGCCATGAAAACGTCCTTTGCTGATGCACTAAAGGGGAATGTGGCAGTAAAAGAGGCTGTAAAGGTGGTGGCACTGGAAAACATACAAACAGTTGACTATAAAGAGACAGTAATCGAAAAAATGAAAGACGTTGTGATGGAAAGGGCAAACCCACTCATCAGACAGGCACTTGATAAGGAGAAGACAGTGGTAATCTCAGGCATAAGTGAATCCCAGGAGCCAACATGGCAGGGGAGACTTGAAGAAAATAAAGCTAGGGTTGTAGACCTGATAAGAAAGCTTGGAGTAGTATGTGGTCCTGAGGATATTGTAAACATACACCAACTAGGTAAATATTCGAGGGAAGGAAAGCCGAGACCAACAAAAGTAACCTTTGAGAGAGGGGAGACATGTAGGGAAATATTGTTGAGAAAAAATAGTCTAAAAGACCTTCAAGAATGCAAAGAAGTGTTCATTAGACGATACAGAACACAGGAAGAGATGGGAAAGATCAAAAACTTGTTGCAAGAGGCAAGAAGGTTAAATGATGAAAGAAATGAAGAAGAGAAGAAAAATTTTCGTTACGGAATACTTCCAGACAAAGGGGAGATAAAGAAGATAATGACAGAAGATCAGGGGATGGGGCCTCATTAAGATTGTTATACACAAATGCTGATGGATTAGCTGGTAAGGCAGTAGAATTAAAAGATAGGATTCACAACAGTAAGGCAGATATAGTAGCAATTACAGAGACTAAGTTGAGTGAGGACATAAACAGTGTCACAGTTTTTCCTAAGGGCTTCAGAATACTAAGGGTCGAAAGATCTGAGAGGACTGGTGGAGGGATAGCACTGCTCATAAGTGAGAGGATTCAAGTTGAAGAGATAAACTTGGCTATAGAAAGTGAGTTCAGGGAATTTCTTGTTGCTCGCATAAATACTGGGTCAGAGAGCATTATAATAACTGTTGTATACAACCCACCAAGGAACCAAAATAGGCTTGAAATTTATGAGGAAAGTCATATAGGTACGATTGAAGTCATAAACTCAGTTGTTAACATGGCGCGGGAGAAAAAATGTAGGATTTTGATTATGGGAGACTTTAATCATAAAGAGATAGATTGGATAAATCTTGACCCACACAGTGGTGAGGACTCCTTTGGGGCAAGATTCCTAGATTGCGTACAAGGGAATTTCCTACACCAACATGTAATGGAACCAACAAGAGCCAGGGGTGGGGATGAGCCATCACTACTTGATCTGGTGTTCACAGATAATGTGTTGGATATTGAAAATATTGAGTATGAACCACCAATTGGAAAGAGTGACCACTGTGTGTTGTTGATGGAGTATATCATTGAAGACATTCTTCCTGAGAGTAGAGGCACTGAGGACATGAGGAGGAACTATCAGAAAGGAGATTACATCAAAATGAATGAGCTTTTTGCAGTTATTGACTGGAGAACCTTATTTTACAACAAATCTGTACAAGAAATGTATGACATCTTTTGTGAGAAATATGGGAAGATTGTAGATTGCTGCATACCTGTCACCAAAGTAGGTGTAATTCATGCCAGAGAGAAATGGTTCGATAATGGGTGTAAAAGAGCTAAGGAGTGGAGAGACAAATGCTGGAAAAGGTATAGGAGGAGAAAAAACATAAATGCCTGGCAAACCTACAAAAGAGCAAGAAATGACTACCTAAGTAAAAGGAGAGAGGCAGAGAAAGATTATGAGAGGGACATCACCAGGAAGGCGAAAGAAAATCCCAAGCTTTTCCACAGCTTTATCAGAGGAAAACTGAAGGTAAAAGAACAGGTTTTAAGGCTAAAGAGAGCGGATGGAAGCATCACTGAGACGGACGAAGAGATCTGCAAAGAATTGAACAAGGAGTTTCAGTCAGTATTTACAGTAGAAAATACCCCACCCCCTCAGATTGCAGTGATAGAAGCTCAAGGGCCGGTATTAGAGAACATCAACCTTACAGCCACAGAGGTATGCAAAGCGCTGATGGATTTAGATGTTCATAAAGCTACAGGTCCTGATGACATATCCCCTCATGTGCTTAAAAAATGCGCAAACACAATATCAGTGGCACTAAGTATCATATTTAAGGAGTCATTGGAGTCGGGGGAGATTCCAAGATGCTGGAAACAAGCAAATGTGATACCTATCTTCAAAAAGGGAAGGAGGGATACGGCTCTGAACTATAGACCAGTTTCCTTGACCAGCATAGTTTGCAAAGTTATGGAGAAACTACTAAGGAAACATATCTCTCTTCACTTGGAATCCTTCAACTTTTTGTCAGTGAGGCAACATGGCTTCAGAGAAGGAAGATCAACAGTAACAAACTTATTAGAATTTTATGATGAGGTAAGCCAAATCTTACAGGAAAGAGAGGGCTGGGCAGATTGCATATTCCTAGACTTCCAGAAAGCGTTTGACACTGTTCCACATGGGAGACTTATTAGGAAGCTGCAATCAATGGCTAGAATAGGTGGAAATGTCTTGGAATGGATAAAAACTTACTTAGAAGGAAGGGAACAGAGGGTTAGAGTAAGACACTCAGTGTCTGAATGGAGAAGAGTTAGTAGTGGAGTTCCACAGGGTTCAG
This sequence comes from Halocaridina rubra, assembly GCA_037179515.1. Lineage (NCBI taxonomy): Eukaryota > Metazoa > Arthropoda > Malacostraca > Decapoda > Atyidae > Halocaridina > Halocaridina rubra. The sequence goes on from JAXCGZ010022946.1 coordinate 55,613, forward strand.
TTTTAGGGCCACTTTTGTTCCTTGTATATGTAAATGACCTACCAGAGTCTGTAAATTCATTCATGAATATGTTTGCAGATGATGCAAAGATTGTGAAGAAAGTAAAAAACGAGAACAATGGTAGAGAACTTCAGGAGGATCTAAATAATCTGCATGAGTGGTCAGAAAAGTGGCTAATGAAATTCAATACCTCAAAATGTAAGGTAATGAGAATGGGTACAAGTGCAAGAAGGCCCAAGCTTGACTACTCGGTGGCTGGAGTACAACTTCAGGAGACAGAAAATGAGAGAGATCTAGGAGTAAACATATTGGCAGATTTGTCTCCAGAAATACATATAAATGGCGTAGTAAGGGCAGCATATGCATTCTTATCAAATGTAAGGGTAGCCTTCAGGCACATGGACAAGGAAATGTTCAGAAATATTTATGTAACCTATGTGAGGCCAAAACTCGAATATGCAGCCCCCTTTTGGAATCCGCACTTGAAAAAGCACATAGCTAAGCTTGAAAAAGTTCAAAGACATGCCACAAAACTGGTGCCAGAAATACGCAATCTCGGTTATGATGAGAGGCTGAGGGAATTAGACTTGCCATCACTCGAAGCTAGAAGAGTAAGGGGGGATATGGTGACAGTCTTTAAATTCCTTCATGGTTATGATAGAGTGGATAGGGATCGATATTTCGATATGGCTGGCTCTAGAACTAGAGGTCATAGTTTGAAGCTTCGGAAGAAAACTTGTTTGCAGGATGTAAGGAAATACTTTTTCAGTGTAAGAGTAGTTGATAATTGGAATTCGCTAAGCGAGGAGGTAGTTAATGCTACCTCAATCCATAGTTTTAAGGACAGGTATGATAAGTATCACTAAGTCTAAAAATGGAACCGATCAGGAGACGGGAAGATACGAGCTTTGGGCTCTTTCCCGTAAACACAATTAGGTAATCACAATTAGGTAATCACATATATATATATATATATATATATATATATATATATATATATATATATATATATATATATATATATATATATATATATATATATATATACTTTTTTTACTTCCATTAAAATACTTTTCTAGTTGTAAAATAATAATAATAATAATAATAATAATAATAATAATAATAATAATAATAATAATAACAATAATAATACTAATAATAATAATAATAATATAGCAGTTACCAAATCTGCTTTGAAAAAGGCAAATAATTTACTCTTAGAAGGTAATCTTGAGATTTTCTTGATGAGTCATAATTTTTATAATTTACCCAACTTCTGAGTCAAATCAGGTATGGTATTTTTCGTATTTTGACGATAAAGGTAATGGTATTGTGTTGCGCATATTGATGAGCATAATCGTATATTTTATTTTACAAACCGGTAAAAACAAGCATATGGCTTCCAGTTTTTTTTAGTACTTCGAGAAGTATTTAATATTTTTTTTCTTAGTGATGACGTAGGTATGTCTGTACCGGGGATGGTGTTCAAATCTTTTGGACACCGATGTGAAAAAGTTGTTTGGTAGGAGCAGTGTATAAGCCTAAACTCTCTTTAACATTTTACAGCTTTGGATCCCCACAGACTCCGAAAATAGTAGTGAACTTGCGCACTTAACATTTCTACAGCCTGTGGTTGAATCCATACAAGGTGTCCCAGTTCCCTCAGGGCTCAAGCGAAAGGGTACACACGGGCGTCTCGGAATTTCTTCTTTTTCTCTTATTTTCTCCATAGGGTTCCAGGATACCTTTCCTACCCCAAGTGTCTAGACAGATGTTTGACTTTACATTTATAGCCATTTCTAGTTAATTCTAGTTATATTAGCTTTCAAGTATTATATACAAGTTCCTTTTGATTTAGAATAAGGTTTTGAAGTACATGTGTAGCTCATTTTTTTTCTTGGAACTCCCAGAGGCCTTTAAAAGTGTCTTAGTCAATTCTTGTTAGGTTCATATTTGGTAAATATGAAGGTCGTCTATAGGCTACCTGGAGTCTCCGAAGGATAAAGAGGGAATCACTTTGGTTCTAACCATAGATAGGGTTTAGGGGGAATAAATTATCATTTTTTATGGGTGAATGTAGTCATAACAAATATTGTACTTTTCACAAATCCACACGAGTTCCAGTAAGTTATAGCCTTATGATATTGGCTAATACTTTTCAGCTCCCATTTTTCTATGGGCTCTGGAAATTACCAATACTCTTCCAGGGATTATTTTATGGATGAGTATAGTCATAACAAATGTTGTACATTTTACAAAGTATCTACGTGAGTTCGGATCAGTAGAAATTAAGTACTTATCTCCATGTTAAAGATTATATCAAGACTGAAAACTTCGTAATTATATCCACTTTACGTGAAAATATGAGCAATAATATCTAATTTGCGTGTTGGAACTTAAGGCCGCTTTCGCACCCAAGTGGCACGTCGCACATGGATTCGTAGTCACGTGGCACGCCAGTTGAAAACGGACATCCGGAAATATATGAAACCTTTCACACAGAAGTGGCGTGACACGTCCCATGTGCGACTTGCAACGCTTGTTGCAACGTGGTACATGGGACGTGTCACGCCACTTCTGTGTGAAAGGTTTCATATATTTTTGGAAGTCCGTTTTCAACTGGCGTGCCACTTGATGCGCATGCAACGTGCGGCGTACCACTTTGGTGTGAAAGCGGCTTAAGATCAACATTATATTGGTGTTTGTGAATTACTGTATACTTTGAATGCAATCAGTATAAATTTTACGAAAAAGCTAGAGTAAGGATGGCTTACAAGTTAATGTAGTTATTATTAAAAGCTCTTCGCATTCTAAGCAATATATGTCAAATAGACCTTTTAGCTTTGAAGTTTATACGGAACTCCATCAGCTTTGTAATATTTCTAGTTTTTTTTCGAATTTCATGTTTTATCGGTTTAAGAAATTATCAGTTATTTCGAAATTTTGCATTTTAAAAAAGTTTATTTGTTTCAGACAGTATTGTGCATACGTCCATGCATATTATATAAAGAGGCTTACACATGTATGTTGCTTCCGTTAGTAAAAAGAAAATAAATTCTTCACTTTATTATATGATAATAGTAGGGTAAAGGAATTAAAAAGCCAAAATAACATGGAATCTATAGATAAATATCTCTTTTCCTGGAGATTTTACTGGTGCATTTTGCTGCTTAGATGAATATTTCTTAATCTCCAAATGCAATTCATGATATCCGAATCTTACCTCCGAAAAACGTCGCTCATGTTTACTATCTGTGGCGCCATTGATGTATTTTTTCCTTGAGAATGCCCGACGATAATGCATGCATCTTATTAAACCCAATCGCACTTATACAAGTTAATTATAATAATTATAATAATAATAATATTAATATTAATAATAATACTAATACTAATAATAATAATAATAGTGGTGGATCTCATGCACTGCATGTGTGTGACCATAATTTACTGCCAAGAAGGTTATACTCCATGACTAACCTTGTGAACTGTATCTTCGTTTCACCATTTTCCCTCTACCATCCCCGTTTTCACCTCTTTCATTGGCCTTTCGCCCGTTGCTGTCGCTTTTTCGCCACACCAGAGCCTGGTCTTCATTACTTAACCGCAACGGCCCAACCGATGCCTATATGGAGCCACCACTCGACGCCATTGGTGGATTTGAATACAGATCTGTTAATGTTGTGTTGCCTCGATTCCTGGTATATTCTCTCTCTCTCTCTCTCTCTCTCTCTCTCTCTCTCTCTCTCTCTCTCTCTCTCTCTCTCTCTCTCTCTCTCTCTCTCTCTCTCTCTCTCTCTCTCTCTCTCTCTCTCTCTCTCTCTCTCTCCCAAGGTGTTTGTAATTTGTAAAATCTGCTTTTGAAAAAGTTCATTACATTTCATAATGGTAATTATGACCTCTTGGTTGTATCCAAATTTACATTTTTCATATTAAACCTCTTAAATTGTTGAAAAAATTTGGGTTCAGATATTCGTATATCAGAAACGAATTTGTGAGAATTTTATATATGTGAACTTGGATGAGAAGGGTTGAAGGTGTCTATATTTGCGGTTGTTCCCACAGTAAATATTTTAACATTGACTTTGTAAAGACTAATAATTCACGAGGTCGAAAGATCGGTCCCCGTCCAAGACCGAGAGTTTAAGCTGTTTACTGGCAGGAACTGCTGTGGGTGGACATCACAGTGGGGGGTTGGGGCTTGTCCTGGCTGACGAATACCCATTGTAAAATGGAAATAAAGTTTAAAAAAAAAAAAAAAATATATATATATATATATATATATATATATATATATATATATATATATATATATATATATATATATATATATATATATATATATATATATATATATATATATATATATATTTTTAATGACCCTTTGG
>JAXCGZ010022946.1:62500-67500 GCA_037179515.1 Halocaridina rubra
GATTCCTTCATTGTTTCGGTTTGATAAATATATACGTCTTGAATGTGTATTTTTTCCCTTTATCCGGGGACTAGAACATATCTTAATATATGAAATAGCTTCATAGATAGGTCCTTCGTATTATAACTCGATTACGTCTATGCTTATTTGACGTGTAAGCAGTTACCATATATAACATTTTGATTTGTTGATCGCGTGACATTATATCTGTATTTACTTGATTTTTTTTTTTAATGAAATGTTACTGATTTTAAATACCGTTGAGTTATATATCTATCTATCTATTTATATATATATCTATCTATCTATCTATCTATCTATATATATATATATATATATATATATATATATATATATATATATATATATATATATATATATATGTGTGTGTGTGTGTGTGTGAGTGTGTGTGTGTTTTTTTAAATGAATCTTTTTGTTTATCGAACATGGCGTTTATTATTGTAATTTATACTGGTGCGTGGTCACTGTAGCAGTCAATGTCTGTACTTTTCTGATTATCATCATTATCATATAATCCTATTTGTTGCATCACGAAGAGGCAGAGCCAGCCTTCAGTGCCAATCAAACTTTGGTGAGTTGGGAAAGAGGTGTAGGCATCATTTCACCTAAGTATTAACCTTTTCTCATATGTCCATTACCGACATTTGAGAAAAATGTTAGTGGCATATATATATATATATATATATATATATATATATATATATATAATATATATATATATATATATATATATATATATATATGATCAGTGATTCTGATATTATTGTTTTTTAAATTACTATACCTCTTGTTTCGTATGTGAATTTATTATTGTGTGATATATATATATATATATATATATATATATATATATATATATATATATATATATATATATATATATATATATATATATATATATGATTGATATGCATGTAAAGAATTTCAATATGATTATATTAAAGTAAATGTTATACATGCATTCTGTTGTCATCCTGTATTCTAATGTAGAAAAGAAAGTAATAACACACTCCCAAATATTAACAGGAAACTTGCACTTACCTAACTTGGCCGTTAATATTTTGCTAAACCAAATTAAGTAACTGACCGGGTACCTGTTTATTGATTTGAGAAATGCAGTTTGAACATTTGCCCAACGATCTGTTGTAGGAATATATTGCGTAAGAGCATATTTTGAGATTTTGCTGTCAGTAAATTTATTTACGTTGGAGTTGCTTGATTTGAAAAGTTTTTTTTTATTGAAATAATTATATACATTATATTAAATAATAAGACTTTCAAATAAATTATAGACACAAAAAGAATTAAAGTAAGCATTTATATATCTTAGTGAGTGCGTACTTGTAAATTTGCCCATGCACATATATTGTCATATTTAACCTAACCTAACCTAATGATTAAAAAATATAGTCTTCATTATGATATAAGTCATGGATTAGACGTCTCAATCAGCTAAATTTCCCTAAGCCCTTCAGTGCAAAATTCCCCAACAATTACAATTTTCTTTAACCACTGTTTTAGTGTAAAGATATGAATGCATTATGACATGTAAATTGCTCTTTATGTCCTTGGTCAGATTGCACTGTAAATATTGTGAAATATACATTTGTAAGTTTACATCACTTCTCTTCATTTTTCTCAGAGTTGGCTCTTCTAATGTATCGATTTTATGTATTTTATTCACAATTTTATGCACTGTAAGTTCGGTAAATTAAGTTATTGATATTATCATTATTGTTATTGTTACCCCCTGCGTGTCATAAGAGTCCACTAAATGGGGCGGAGCGAGGGGACTGAAAATCGCCTCCTCTGTATATTCTTTCCCAAAGTCAGGGTATTTTGCCTTGACTCAGCCACTCCTCATATAAGGGGAAAAGGGGCTCATGTGTATAGATTATTATTATTATTATTATTGTTATTATTATTATTATTATTATTATTATTATTATTAGGGGTAGTAGTAGTAGTAGTAGTAGAGTAATAGTAGTAGTAGTAATAGCAGAAGTAGTAGTTGTAGTAGTAGATGTATTTTCGAATGCCGATAGTATGAGGTAAAAATTTGGAATTATTATTATTATTATTATATTATTATTATTATTATTATTATTATTATTATTATTATTATTATTAGTGTTATTGATTGGACAAATTGAATGATATAACGCACTTTGCCTTCAAATAATCTACCTTTGTTAGGAATTAAAGCTGGGAACTCTAGATTAGATCTCCACAACTTAATCCACTGTCGCACATTTGACTAAGCTCTGGAGTAGTCTTGGAGTTCCCAGGTTCGATTCCTGACAAAGAGGGTAGACCATTTAAAAACATTATTATTATTATTATTATTATTATTATTATTATTTTCTTTATTATTATTTCTATATATTTCATCTCTTTTTAATTGGTACATGTATCTCTTTCCTTACCTGTCTATTTGATTCTTTATTATCGTTACTTATCAAGAGGTTTCTTAAGCGGAAGCCACAAGGTCTGCGGTGACCTTGTTGAAGTCACGATTCACCATCAACTGTCATCATCCAACAAAGCAGCTCTCTCTCTCTCTCTCTCTCTCTCTCTCTCTCTTCTCTCTCTCTCTCTCTCTCTCTCTCTCTCGCTCTCGCTCTCTCTATATGTATATATATATATATATATATATATATATATATATATATATATATATATATATATATATATATATATATATTTGTCTTTTTTCAAGTTGTTTGTTTTCGGTAAATATGCTTAAGAACCTGACTATAATAGTTGTCTTTCGAAACCTCTGCTACCTAGGCAGAAGGGACTTCATGTTTGCGGATGAGTTTTGGTGAATAAATTGTACCTTAGTGGTCGACGCTCTCTCTATACACTCTTAAAGCAGGCAATGGAACTTTAATATTTTATTTATACACAACCAAATAGACTGTAATGTTTATCAACTGCAATATCACTGGGAGTGCCCATGTACACATGTCCCCATGCACAGTTATCTGAATAAATAACAAAAAAATTGCTCTCTTGGAATTTTTTGTATTTCATACGAGTTTTACACCGGGACAGACAAAAAACCGCCCTCGTCGATAAAGTCCCGGGCACGAGAAAACATCAAGACGAAGGAAAAGAAAAGCTAATGGACAATGCGGAGATGAGACAATGATACACAAAGGAAAAGGACAGACTGAAGAAAATAGTCAATATAATAATATAATAATAATAATAAGACTTTATTTCCAACATACATTGGGTATTCAAATATGGGTGTACAATTAAAATTTACAAGTAAAATCTTCCTTTAAGAGTAACTTCTTAAGATTATATTTAAAAGTATACACTGAACCAGTATTTTTTAGTTCTCTGGGAAGCTGATTATATAAATGAGGTCCACGAATGTTTATATCTCTTGAGCCAATATCAGTTTTAGACCTTCGTACTAATAAATCTTCCCCTTGACGGGTAGTTAACCCGGTAACTGAGCTTACTGTAGAAAAATTATACAAGCAATCAGGAATATTGTTTCTTAGTATATTAAAAACAAAGGTACATATATCAAAAACATATTTATCTCTAATCTTTATCCATTCTAGATCTTTTAAAACAGGAGAGATGTGCTCGTATTTTCTTACATTGCCAACAGCCACTCGTGCTGCAAAGTTTTGTAACTTTTGTATTCTTTGTAATTGAGTCTTATTTGTACATCCCCAAACTTTGAGACAGTAATTAATTAAACTCATAGCTAAGGACTGGACAATTATTATACGAGTTGATGTTTCAAATGAGTCTTTTACCCTATTTAGATATATTAGAGTACCCATTACTTTTTTATAAATTTCATCTATATGCATTTCAAAATTCATGTAACGGTCAAAATAGACACCTAGGTTCTTTACCGAGTTCATTGGCTTAATGATATTACCGTTAAAATTTATATGAAGATTGTCATCAACTTCTGATAATAATTGTCTGGATCCGATAAGAATAGATTGGGTTTTAGTTTCATTAAGTAACAGACCATTTTTTAGAAAGTAACGTTTAGCCATATACAAAATTTCTTCTGCTCTACGAATAATATTTTCTAAATCATTAATTTCTCCTTCAATTAAGATTTGAGTATCGTCAGCATATTGAATGACATAACAGTTAGGTAAATATTTTACTAGATCGTTTACATATATTAGAAAAAGTATAGGTCCTAGGATCGATCCCTGAGGGACCCCAAACAATACCTTCTTGCGACTTGAGACTACATCTTTTATTCTGACTGACTGGTAGCGGTTTTTTAAATAGTTCTCGAACCAGCTTGGGTCAATGTTCATTTTTTTGCATTTTTCTAATAGAATGGTATGGTGTACACTATCAAAAGCTTTAGAAAGATCGAGTAGTAGTAGCAATGATATTTTCTTATTATCTATATTTTTGTATATTTCATCTGATATTTTCAATAAGGCAGTTTCAGTTGATAATTTTGGCCTGAAACCGTGTTGACTTTTTGCAATAAGTTTATTTTTTTCAAGAAACTCACTTAACTGATTTGCAACAATCTTTTCAAGTATCTTTGATAAAATTGGTAGTAAAGAGATTGGTCTATAGTTAGAGACGTCGTCAGGATTTCCATTTTTAAAACCAGGAATTACATGGGGATTTTTCCATAAATCTGGGTAGATATTGGTAACTATGGAAGTATTGATTATTACCGTCAGATAATAAGCTATTACAAATAATGAATCTCTAATAAAACGAAAACAAATTCCATCTGATCCATATGCATTAGAGTTTTTCAGATTTTTTATTACTAAGATTACTGTATTACAATCTACTGTAGTAGGGTTAAAGACATCATTACTTCTATTGAATGCACTATGTTCTTGAACATTATTATTATTATTACTACCATCATCACTATTATCATTACCATTATTACCACCATCATTATTATTTACACCATTATCAACATTCCTATTATTATTACTACTACCATCATCATT
>JAXCGZ010022946.1:72500-87608 GCA_037179515.1 Halocaridina rubra
ATTTCCATGCTTACTTGTAGTGTGGAATATAAAGAATTATTTTATCTTCATACTATATACCAAAATTTTCATTTTATGAATCGATTGAGCTGTAGTTTTACTACATTTTTTGTTTGGTAAATAATTATTCTTAGAGAGAGAATATTTCAGATCAGAGAAAGTTTATGCAATATAACCCTTAGTATGAGGGGGGATTCGAGATTTATAATGTAACTATAAACTCATTTTTCATTACATCTTCTCGAAATTAAGGTGTTTAATACACTCCTTAAATATATTATTTTAGATTTACATTGACACATGTTCAGTTCCATCTTTGTAGTTAGTGTCAGACTTTGATTTTAACGTATGTCGTGTATTTATATTGTATGCATTCCACCATTGTAAGGGATTCGTATAAAATTAATTTTATAATTGCAAACTTAATGCTCCCTTAGAGAAGAATGTTGTTGTTATTATTATTATTTTTATTATTATTATTATTAGTATTATTATTATTATTATTATTATTATTATGATTATTATTATTATTGTTAATTATTATTATTATTATTATTATTATTATTATTATTATTATTATTATTATTATTATGTTGTTATTTTTATTGTTATTATTTTGCAAAACAATAGTCGGAATGGAAGTTCAGAGCTGGAGTCAAGAGATGCCAGAGGAGTAGGATGGGGCCAAAGAGTAGAGGGAATGCAACAAGACATTGGTTCGTCCCATTACGAGGATTATTATTTTTGCCTTTTACAAACGCACCACCAGACTAGACAAAAAGACCACACAAGTTGTACTCCTCCTTACCACCATACCCCTTGGTTAACGAATATTCTCTCTCTCTCTCTCTCTCTCTCTCTCTCTCTCTCTCTCTCTCTCTCTCTCTCTCTCTCTCTCTCTCTCTCTCTCTCTCTCTCTCTCTCTCTCTCTCTCTCTCTCTCTCTCTCTCTCTCTCTCTCTCTCTCTCTCTCTCTCTCTCTCTCTCTCTCTCTCTCTCTCTCTCTCTCTCTCCTCTCCTCTCTCTCTCTCTCTCTCTCTCTCTCTCTCTCTCTCTCTCTCTCTCTCTCTCTCTCTCTCTCTCTCTCTCTCTCTCTCTCTCTCTCTCTCTCTCTCTCTCTCTCTCTCTCTCTCTCTCTCTCTCTCTCTCACACACACACACACACACACACACACACACACACACACACACACACACACACACACATTCATTACATGTTCCAGTCAGATTATATTTTATAACCCAAAACTATCTCTATCAACCACCATCGCTCTGTATCTTCGTCTATGTAGATCTTTTTCTTGTTCAGAGGGAGAAATAGTGATTGAAATCGAATGTATTCCCTAAGAATATCGGTTTAGCAGTCATGGAAACGTTATTTGTAATTGGTGAATCATGCATGCAAGTGAAAGTTGATTTTCTCATCGATTCCTTTCTCTGGTTGAAATGGTAAAACTGCACAATTAAGCGCTATGGGTTGCAATACAATTAGAAATATTCTTTCCTTTAGTATGTGTCTGTATACTTTAAAAAGTATATTAGTTAATTTTTCATTGTCTGCGATGAATGTGTAGAATGAAAAAAATAAAAATTCCTTCTCTCGCTGCTTTGCTTTGAGATAACATTTTATATAAGGGAGGAAGCTAATCTTTGTCTTGATATAAGTCATCGGTTTAGTGAAGTTTTGTATGCCCAGATAGCACTAATACGAGAATTCCTTTTTTTTTATTGTGTAATAATATTAACATTCCATGAAATTAAATGTACGTAAATTAACCATACCGTAATTGAATGCAGTCATTATTTTATTACTGTGAAGCTGAGCGCATGTTAACTATTCCTTTGTAGATGCACGGATCTGTTACTTAGGCGAAGTCGCACGTACCTTTTTTTTTTGAATGGGGGGAGGGCATTTATGCAATGGTGGTCTGTTATTCAAACGTGTTCTTTGAATTTTTTTTATATCAGGAATTTTTTAATGTGTTTTTGCATGTAAAGTGCTATTCTAAGCCATTCATTTGCATAAAGCCATAAAAAAATATATTAATGTATTCTCTCGCTTGTTTGCATGTTATTTTACCCTATTTTTGTGAGTTGTGGTGGCGAAAAGAAACACTACAGCTAGTGGCGAGGTCTGTGGTGGTCATATGCCCCAGAGCAGGTACTTTAATATGCCTGAAGTTTCGTGGCATATTTCCTCTCCCCGCGAAATTGATTATGGGGCCAAGACTGGTCGTATCAGTTATGTAGAAGGTATAATAAGGTGCAACTCATTTTTCTCTCTCACGAGAAGAAGACTTCCCTCTTACGTCGTTGATGTTGCTGTTATGCAAAGGGTTGAAACCTATATGATTATTTCAATCATTGCTAAAGTGAAGTTTCTAGATGTTACAAGGCTTAGGACTATATAAGTGTGTTTCATTAAAAGAATTAATAATGACTGAGTTCTTGAGAATGAATAAGCTTTAATCCTCTTTGTGTTGCATAGATCCTGATTTTTTTTTTTTTTGGTATATTTATTGCAGACCCAGTAGCCTTCTGTGTGGAGCTTTGTTAGATAAGTTTACTATGTCCGTAATCTGAATTAGCTTATTAGCATATGCATACATACATACATGCATACACATACATACACACACATACATACATACGTGCGTACATACCATACCCTATGTGGCGCATTAGATTCCGCCTCCGAAAGATGAATAGCACTAGGGTTATAAAGGTACTAATAAGATTAAGGTTGGAACTATTAAGATGATTCATGGAGGACCATTAGTTTCGCCATTCAAGGAAATGGTTTTGTTGTGATTGATGGCAATACCTTAGATCTCGTAAATTAATTAAACGTCTTGTCGTGATTCTGTCATATCACTCACACTTGTCTTCTCTCTCGTTTCACTTGGAGGTTCCCCCGATATCATTTTAATATTAAATTTACTACTTTTTGGTGCAGACCTTTGGACCCTGCTCTGCTCTTGTTTTCCCTTATATGGATTATTCCTGAATATGTAATTTTCACAATACGATGATTAATATACTTGTTATGGATTTTTCTCTATTCCTATTTGTACTGAAGAAGAAAAAAAAACGCTATCATGACTTCTTATGAATAGCCAATATCATTTAGGACAAAGAGGATATGGCACATGTCCATTTCTTTTATCTTGATTGCCAAGAAAAAACACTGAACATTATCTGAATAAACGCATAATGTGCTACAGCTGTTCTTTAGTTAGATCGTTTTTTACCGGCAGCTTTTCCCATATTCATCTTGGGTTGCTGTTTCTCACTAACCTTTTGAAGACTAACGTTGCTTTTGACTTTGTGTCATGGCTGAATGCCCTTCCTGACACCAGTTCTATCCATTGGGTCGGTCTAGCATCGACACTGAGTTGAGGAAGCAAAAATATATGCTGAAGGTATTCGAATCTAAACACGTTTAGATGTTGGCGAGGAAGGTTCTTGTATGTCGTGTTGCAACAAATGATGATACAGATGTTGCAACTGATCTCATCAGCAGTCTAATTGCGATGAGTAAACAGTGATGAACTCGGTAATTAAGAGAGGCAAAGATAAGTAATTAGATAGGATGTGTCGGCCCTTTTGGTAATTAAGAGAAAACCAGGCATCAAGGAATGTGAACTTGCGCGCTCCCTCTGGAATTCCCAACAGCTTCGCCTTCGGTTAATGGTACTCGTGGTTCGATATGTACATGCATTTGTATGTGTGAAGTTTTTCCTTCATTGTCTATGACGTATATTTCCTTTCATACGCAGATAATCGTCATTACTTTGGAGATATGTTTTCGTAACCTTTTTAGTATCCTATGCAATATGAGAATAGGAAAGGGTGTCATCTCTCCCGAATTTCCTGAAAGAAAAAAAAATAATGAAATGCAGTTTTATATTCTTCAGATCTTGACTAGCTGATGCATTTCCTGGACCATAGACGGATTCTTTATGTTTATGTATTTATATAAAATACTCTTTATATGCGTTTAAAGTTGGTGTTTTAGATATAAATGAACTTGTGATCCTTGCCAGTAACATTCCGTTAGTCATGACGCATTCAGTAGGCCTATCATATACTCTGCCAATAATTAAAATAATTTCATGTAGACTTTACAAACCAGTACCTGTAAGAGAATTTCTATAATAGATTGTGAGAGGTTTGATATGATTTTGAATAATATATTGACATGTCCTTCCATCTGAGATATAAAGAACTTGAATTGACATTCCTGGATTTGAATAAACCTTTAATAATTGGGAAATATTATTTGGATGGTTTGGATTCATTACTTTTACGGCAATCTTGAACCATTTCATGAATGCGTGGTTCATTTTCGCGATTGCTATTCATTTTGAGTGATTAAATCGCGTTTTGTTTCGACAGTGATTCTAGATGAGAGGTACAGTGAAGTAATCTTCTCCTTAGAGATGAGAGATGACTTCACTAGAGATATTTTTATCTTGAACTCATTTTTGAAGATTATTTTCCTCTCTAATTCAATCAAACTTTTCGCTATGAAAATGTGGTACACTTGAAGTGTTTGTAGTTTTATTTGTTATTATGCATTTGTTAACTTTCTCCTAGACTTGTCTCCTTTCATTTTGTAGAAAAACTATATTTCTGTCCACTGTATGTATTACCCTCTTACATGTCTACTTATAAGTGTACTCTTAGTTTTGTAAAAGAATAGCCATAGGAGAAATGGAAATAAATGTTTGTGTGCTTGCTTAACCGTTTGTGGAAGCTTATACTAACTATTATTTTTTGTTTCCTTTCAGATGCGAAGCTACCTCTCCCAATTCCTCTGCCGCAGCTAACACGCCCAATAATAATGATGCCAGGAAAATAGTAAGTACTGAATGTATTTACCATTATCACCTTCCTTCACGTTACACTGTTAGTTTTATTATTTAGAGTCTGGTCTAGTACCGCGTAAATATCTTTTTCATTCATTTATTTTGCATCTGTTTAGTAGTCAAGATTTGGTTTTAAGTATTAAGAAATGACTCAAGACCAAGCATGATTGTGTCAAATTCTTTTAATCCTATTAATGTTTTTTTAAATAACTGTTTTCCTTTTTGATGTCGACTACCCCCCAGTTAAAGGGGGAAACAGCCAAGGTATATGTATGTATGTATGTTAAATAACGAAGTGATCACAGTACTTTTATAATAAACTTGTGTGGTGTACTTAGACTGCAGTGCCATATTCATTATGATTCTGTGGCTAATATGGAAAATTACTGAATCATTCTGCAACGAATTTATGAGGGATTTTATCCTAATTATAAGATCATTGATATTCATGGAGATGGTAACACAACCATTGAATAGAGTTTACTCATTCTGTCACTGAAGTGTTTCGTTATTGTGTTTCTAATTCTTCCTTAGATACATTTATAGGTATTGAAATTTTATGTGAAAACTTCTCTTAAATATTGTTAAAAGTTTACATTCACAATAGAAAGCACGGGGTGGGGGTACCACATCCTATTTAATCAGGATTTCCTCTGACTAGACATTTAAATTATATTAAATGAAAGTCCAATCGTCTTTTTCGAGTGCTGTTTATGGCATGCTATTATCCCGAAGGCTCTCTTCCCTCTCTCCTAGCAGTTGCTTCGCTTGGAGGATTTTTTGACGTGTGACTATTTGTTTAAACAGCGTAATTGGTATTAATTCCATTTTGACCAACATTTTCCTAAGAAAAGTATTGCTGGTCACTGTAAGAGTATTTGTTTTTCTGTATATTTCATTGTTTTTGTTATCGTTGAATATTTCTACACCTTTAACTTTAATCACCAATTGCTAGTTCAGGCATGTGCTCCATGCCAAGCTTTCAGCCCATGGAGATTATAATGCGATAAGATCAGGCTTTAAACAATAAAGAAAACGTACGTGAATGTCACGAACATGGTTACAGAAAACGACGCTGCATTCCTATTGGAGGGACGACTATAATAAATATCACGCTTGACATTTACAAGATTACGCCCACTTTCTCTCGAGATAAAATCACGCATTCACCATAAATTGATCATCGCGTGAAGTCGCAAATTTCCATTTGGTTGATATTACTTTTTTTTTTAATGAAGCTTACGAAACATTGTTTCATCGAAGAATTACATAAGGACTGATATTTGAACAGTGTAAGAGTGCTTGAAATGAGAGCTCTTATATTTTGATGGCGAAAAACCTTTTGTCTTGTAAACGGTTTGAGATAATTGAAACGGTAGATGCTTAATTCAAATCCTCTATTAGGAAGATATGTAATGATTTTTTTTTTTATAATATTAGATTACGTTTGGTTAGGTTAGTTAGGCTATTTCACCCCCTGTTAAGGTAAAAATAACTTGTTAATGGAAATTATTGTTTTATAGTTGTTTTAGATATTTTGCAACTCCATCTGTTCGGGCCTGGTATAAAATTCTCGCTAATGCTACGAAATTCATTCCCAGCTTCTTCCTCCGTAATGGAGATTAGAAATTTTTGAATTTACTCTGATACAGAATAATAAAATAAAAAAAATTAGAAAGCATGACGAGAGAAGGGCCTTTTAAAATTATCATCATCATCATCATCATCCATTATAATGTCATTATTATTATTATTATTATTATTATTATTATTATTACTCCTATTATTATTATTATTATTGTAGGTCGTTGTTGTCGAAGTTCATGTAGCTGTTGTTTTATTATTATTTTTTGGTACATGCATACATATGCACATGCCTCATTCCCCCCCTTGTAGGGGGTGGCCGAGCCAAGAAACGCGCATTCACCACGAACCACACATACCTCAACCACTACTCTCAGCTTCTTGGGAATAAAAGGTTGCTACGTTTCTCTCCCCTTCTACCCTGCTTGGGTCATCCACAAGGTAGGCGGGCAAGGATATTCTACAATGCCATGTTGACGAAAACTTGTAGAGTGAAAGAGAGTGCCTTTGGAGGGTGTGGCGTCAGGAATTTTGAATAATGTTATTGTAGATTCGCAAAACTGAAACAAGAGAATATTAAACAAAAAGGGAAAGACAATCTGAAAGAATAGCTATAGTAATTAAGGCAGTAATGATGAGAAAGAAAGTAATGAGAAGCAGAGATGGGAAATGTTGTGACTTGTCAAATGTGAAGGGATAATAAGAGATATGTTACGAATACACCATAATATTCAGTGTCGTTGTAAGCAGAGGAAAAGAATCGTAACTGAAGGAAGACTTAACATCGAGCTGTTCTGGAGAGTCCCATTTATATCCTGAAAACCATCACTTGTGGTACTGCAAAGGCCGGATGATGCCATAGGTCAGCCTTCTACTGTACTGGAGTTGCAAGGAAATTCTCAAGGTTTTAAATTTAGCGCTATAAAAAGAAACATTGGATAAGTGGATACATAAATTGATAACTAGATATATTTAAAGAGAGGGAGAGAGAGAGAGAGAGAGAGAGAGAGAGAGAGAGAGAGAGAGAGAGAGAGAGAGAGAGAGAGAGAGAGAGAGAGAGAGAGAGAGAGAGAGAGAGAGAGAGAGAGAGAGCAGAATTATGATGTTATTAAAAAAAAAATATTTTATAGTATACTGCCTTGAGGTGGACACGATAGTCTTTGGGTGGATCTAACCACGATAAAATCCTTCTACGTATGTCTAATGAGAATTTGACTTATATGAGAAAGTTACTTTATGTGATTTTATTTCAAATAGTTATGAAATAATAATAATAATAATAATAATAATAATAATAATAATAATAATAATCATCATCATCATCATCATCATCATTATAATAATAATAATTGTGACTATTATTATTATTATTATTATTATTATTATTATTATTATTAGTAGTAGTAGTAGTAGTAGTAGTAGTAGTAGTAGTAGTAGGCAACTATTTAATATTATTATCGTAATGCCCTCCATATTTTTATTAATAATTTATACGGCAATGTGTTTAGCCCTTTTAAGATATGAAATGAGACTCGAAGTGGGTAGGAAAGCTAAATTGAGTTGAGTAATTTACCAGTAGAGGTGAATAAATGACAAATTCTACTTTTCTCTGTAGCTTTTACCGTGAAAGGAGCAGTTCATGAATTCACTCTGTGGTGCTTTTACTCATTGCCACATCCTGTTCTATCAGTCATTTTTTGGTGTATTTAAATTGCCTCAGCAATTGCCCAAGGGTTCTTTGCTTGGCATAATTGCTCTTGCGCTCTCGGCATCTAAGCAAAACCAATCATACACACACAGGTATGAAATAGGTTTACTTTAGGAATCTGATTCTATCAGTGTTTAGTGTAATTTATATACTGTGTGTGTAAACATATTTATCTATGATTATATATATATATATATATATATATATATATATATATATATATATATATATATATATATATATATATATATATATATATATATATATATATATATATATATATATATATATATATATATATATATATATATATATATATATATATATATATATATATATATATATATATATATATATATATATATATATATATATCGGGACAGGCAAGAAAATTGTCCTCTCCTGACCTGGGCATGAAGAAAACATTAAAACGAACGAAAAGTAGAATATTAATTACAAGGGAGAAATAAAGAAACGCTACACATTAGGAAAAGAAAAGGCTGATATAATAGTCGAAGTATTGAGAACCTAGAGGTATGGCAAGATTAGGCCCTAAAATGACGATAGATCGGCTTTTTGAAAGAAGATAGTTCATAAGAATTAGGAAAGACAGCAGGAGGAAGAGAATTCCAGAGTCTGGAGATGGATGGAATAAAGCAGTCGCTGCACCGACCAGCCCGCGAACTACAAATTTCCACACAGTACCTGTGAGACGAGATTGCTTGGCGAGTACTATGGTGTCTCAACAGTGGGGGAGGGATGCAACTCACCAACTAATCAGAGCAGCAATGGAAGTAGTAGCGACAGCAAAGAGAAAGGGGTGATATTTTACGGCGAAGAGAAAGAGAATCCAGATAAGTATTGCCATTCTTATACTTATCAAGGAGATAAGTATTAGAAGTATCCCAGATGTACAAATAGTAATCTGAGTAGGGACAGATAAGACCTAAATGGATTTTAAGTAACTGGAAAAAGGTACAGTAATGACGGAAACGAGACAGAACCCTAAATATTTTGGAATTAGATTTATAAATTTGGATAATGTGACTCCTCCAAGACAAGTTAGAGGCTATCTGGATTCTTAATATGTTACTTGAATTAAGAGGGTAAATTTCTTTAGTTTCGAAGACAGTAGGTTTGTTGGGAGGAAATAATGATAAAGAGATAGCCAGAGACGGTGTTTTGGAGGCATTAAATTTAACTAAGTTTTTGGTGTCCCACTCGGATACCCTTGGCAAATGGGAGCTGAGGGTAGAAGAAAGAGTGATACCAGACTAAGTACGAGTAGCAGATGAAGGTTGTGAAGAAGAGGCAGAGGAAAAACGACGGGTATAATCATCGACAATGGCTTGGAGGAGAGCGGAGCATTGGGACTGAAAAAGATTGTTGATGAAAAGAATTAACAGTAAATGAAACGACAGAACCTTGTGGAACACCACTGGTAGCAAGGATTTAGCTAGATGTTGCACCGTCAACAACCACAGATATAAAACGGTCAGTAAGAAAACTGGAAATCAGAGAACAGAGAGAAGGGGTAAAGCCATAAGCAGGGGGTTTGGATAAGAGAGCCTTGTGCCAGACTCTGCCAATAGCCTTAGAGATATCAAGAGCGACGATAAAAGATTCCCCATAGTTCCTCAGAGAAGATGACCATAGATGAGTAAGATAGGACAAGTCACCAGTGGATCTTGCCTTGCAGAAGTCGTAGTGATGATCGGAGATTAGTGAGTTTGATTCAAGATGTTTCAAGAAGTGAGAATTGAGCATCTTCGAATACTTTAGCGATAGCAGAGGTTAAATTAATAGGTGGGCAGTCGGAATGAATGGAGAGGTCACTTTTCTTAGAAATAGGTTGAACTAGAGTATGCTGTCAAGATGAAGGATAGATACTAGTAGAGAGAATGAGGCGAAAAAGACGTCCAAGCACGGGAGGTACTTCATCTGCAAACTCCTTCAGGAACCTTGCAGGGATATCATCGGGTTCGGATACCTTGTTCGTTTTTAGAGAGCGAAGAACCTTATGAACTTCGCATGAAGAAAGAATAAGGGAGGGCATAGGATTAGAGAGGGATAAAGTACGGAGAACAGGTGATCTGAAATCACCCACGGAAGAGTTAGCAGAGAAATGATATATATATATATATATATATATATATATATATATATATATATATATATATATATATATATATATATATATATATATATATATATATATATATATATATAAAATGTGAAAGATCATAATTATAGAAACTAGATATTTTTTGCTTTCAATGATATTTAACGTTGTAATTGCCAAATACCATAGTCCCATTCCTCTGACAAACTTTATTGCTAATTTTAATATGGCATTCAATGTGATAGCCAATTCCATTTTAATTTTTGAAAAGAGTATTTCTTTTTTAATTTATATCTGGAGCATATGAAAGTTTTTTCCTTTTTATGTGGCAATATATTCATTTACTGAATCATATATTTGACAGCAAATACGAGTAGGCTATGTTTGCAATTATTTCACTTCAAAATTGCAATTTGTACATTGTTTTTTCATAATCATTGAAAATATGCCTTTATTCTGATAAAAAAAAAATAACATACTTTTCTGTCAGTAAAATGATACCCCTCAATCTTAAAAGTAAAAATTGCTTCTTATCATTACTCTAATGCTCTGGAAAATAGTGTTATATAAATTATGTCAAGGGTGTGCAAACTATACTTAGATAATTATGCAACCAGGAAATTATAATATTGTTGAAACTCCACCTTGCTTGCAATTGTGGTTGTGAAAATTTGGGTCGTCTCTGAATATGATGTTAATCTTATTTCTCTCGGTCTTTCTGTTTTTTTTTTTTCGTTCCATTTTCCTTCTTTCTTTCCCCGTATTCTCCTATTCTTGTTTCCTTTTCTTTCTGGTGTTATTATATTGTTCTGTTCGCACGTAGTTTTCACATCTTGTAATTCTTGCGTACTTCGTTAAGTACATCTAGTTGGCCATGATAATTAAAGCCTTTTGAGCTTTTTTAATTTTTTTTTTATTTGTTAACTGTTGGGAAAAAGGCTTTCTGTTTTGATACTGTTGATTGTAAAGCTTTTTTTCTTTCGCTTCAGTATATTATTTTAGTCATTTAAAAGCTATCAAAAGCTACTTTTATCATTGTTTCGCGTAATATACTTGTGCAACACCGTTTTTACTGTTATTGTATTGAAGTTTACACCTTTTTTATGAAATGAAGATTTGTGTCAGGCTACTTGTAAGGTATGGTCAGGTTAGTTTATTTAATTCTAAAGTTGAGCTTTTATTAATTAATTACTTAATTTACTTATTTATGTATTTATTTTACTTATTGGCTTCTTTATTCATTTATCATTCATAATCCTGCATTTTTACAGACCTCATTTTTTGCTTAGTCAGATAAAAGAAAACACTACCCGCAGAATATAGAACTCTAATTACGTGAAGACATTAAAACACCTTCACGCATATTTTTCAATATTGAGACAAGTTTTAAATGAAAATATAGTTCATTTTCTGTATGTTTAAAATATATATATATATATATATATATATATATATATAAATATATAATATATATATAATATATATATATATATATATATATATATATATATATATATATAAAAATTCCGGTTTTACGTCACGGATTCCCTTTCCAACCAAGGGCTAGGACGATTGTCTTCTTGCGAAGGACTTGTTTTGGCAGATGTAATGGTTACCCTGAGTGCATGCCCTTGCTAACCTCAGACCGTGACGGGGCGCGAACCCTCGACCTGACGCCTTAGAGTCGCGGTCGCTACCGATTGAGCCACGGTGATTACTGTTTAAAATGTTTAAAATATATGCTGTAATCATACAAACGTACATTATTAAAATTCTTAGTAGTTTATTTTGGAACATTTCATGGTTATGCGTAATTTGCAAACTAGTGGTTGAATCCAAAGAAAGAAAAAGAAACTAATATTAATAAATAAAAGAATCTGAGAAGCACTCTCAAGGAATAATATCAACTTGTAGAAGGAAGAATACCAGTTTGCAGTATAAGAGTGATCTCGCCTCTGAAATTATGAGGGGATGTCTGAAGGCACACTTTTATCTATATTGCTTATTGTTAAAATGTATATTATAATGTCAAGTATTTCGTGAAAATTAAAACTAGTAAGAACACATTGGGAGACGAGGTATATGACCAGTATTTGTAATAGTAGTTCCTCCTTGAACTGTATCTGTAACCGCCTTTCCTCTTCCTCATTATGAGTTGAGAAATAAATTGCCACCTACAAATTCATGTACTCTTATTCTGCTCTTGAAATTAGTAGAGATGTCCAATTTATCTTCGTCTTTTTTAGCCTTTGTACGCCTATTATAGTCAGTTTGCAGTTGGCTTGTATTCTTGCTAGTGGCATGTAGTTATGTAATATGAACCACTTACAATTTCTAGAATTACGTTTATTCGAAGAAAGTTTTGGTAAGATACATTTACGTAAAGAAAATGGAGGAAAATATGACATAATGATGGGTTTGCTTCGAGGAAATCTTGTATGGATTTATTTTTATTTATTATCATTATAGTTTTTGTATTTTTATTTGTAAAACCTTGTCCTTATGTATTATAGAAACTTGTCATGCTGCTTCCCGTTTCACTTTTAATTCGTATGGCCAAAGTCATTTGTTTTTGTGCTTAATATACTTGGCTTGAATTCCCAGAATGAAGTGTCAGATGGTATGAAATAAGATTGGCTATGATATTTGATATAGTAATTTTTTTTTTCCGGGGTGACTGAAGAGTACGAGCAGTAATGGATTCCTATTATCAATTCTCATGATGCCATCGCCGACAAATGACCATATTTTTTTTTTTCCACACAGCTTTAAAAATGCAAATGCATATTATGAATATGCTGCATTACATGAATCTATTGTTGAATTAATAGACATCAATCAAGCATTGCTATGTGTCACTGGTGTGTCTTATTCCAGTATAGAGAAATTAGCTGGTATTTCAATATCGCATGGACTTCATGACAAATAATAGGAGCAAGTGGTGTAGGCTTTGGAATTGTGGGTGTGTCACCTAAGATTACTCACTGATTCAGCTATTGATGCCTGCTGTGAGGAACTCAGGCAGGCTGGCAATGATGTTTGGTGTACAAGTGTAGGAGCGCCAGGCATCATATCCCACAATAATATATAAGGTTATATCACTACATTTTCTTTGAATTTATTTATATAACCGTATTGTTCTAAAACAATGAGCTAAATAAAAATAACCATTTTAAATAAATAGATTAATTCATTAAATAGAAATGGATAATGATAAGAATTATCCTGCCACAAAATTATCGTCTAGCGCAGTCATCCTTTTCCAACTTATGTCCACTTCGCGCGGGGGAAAAAAAATGGAATTTGGATGTTCAGTAATGAGAAAGTGGAGTTAGGTCAGAGTTCAAGCAGAGGGAGGAGAAACGTGACCTAAGATATCGATTTACTAAAAGTCATTCTCTCCTTGGGTTGCCTGCCATGGGAACTGACAGAGGGGAGCACTGAACTTTATGGAAATTCGTGGTTCTTTTGAGCTCCTAATATGGTTATAGTGCATCGTATGGTACAAAACCTTGATCATATGGCACCCATAAATTTTGTAATGAATATTACACAATGTCAGAGTACACTATATGAACGTCAGAATTTAATTATTTTTCCATCTTCTTCCAGCAGGGTAGTCGTCGTCGCTCTGGTGGCTCTTGGGTGAAGACTCCAGGACTTAAACGACCTGAGGTATCAGCTGTGACTTTACAAGGGTGGTTATACAAGCAAGGGGCAGATGGCCTCCAGTTGTGGAAGAAGAGATGGTTCGTACTCTCCGAATACTGCCTCTACTATTATAAAGGTGAGGATTATGTTTGGCGTGATTTGGCACGCCCATGACTCTTCTGATTTTTTTTTTTCATTTCAAGCTTCTATAACAAATAAATCGCAGATGTAATCGCAGCCCTATGCGTAGATGTATTATCAGAAATGTTTTATATTTAAAGACAACCTCTGGTGACAATTTTTTATGTATATTAATATAAGTCTTAATAGATCTTCAGTTTTACTATTCATTTATATGAATATACATAAATGTTATTATATTTGCAGTGCATTTGATATTAGCATTACATGTAGGAGAACATATTTGGAAACTTTTATTCGAGTATGACCTTTTCCTCTTTCCTCTTCATACTCCTCATGACACATGCAGGATATCTCTTACATTTTACAGATGTGTTACTGTTATTGATGTAAACTTTTCATCAGAGCACGATGCGTTATTTTTGCATATGTGATATGTAAATTCAGTAGTACGTCACTGGATTTTTTGTTTTTACTTGTACAAATAAAGTACTTTCTGAAATCTGGTTGCACTTCGAAATTTTTAGCTTCTATTGTTTTCCAAAGAACTGAGTGTCTTCTTCTTCTTCTCCTTCTCCTTCTCCTTCTCCTTCTCCTTCTCCTTCTCCTCCTCCGCCTCCTCCTCCTCTTCCTCCTCCTCCTCCTCCTCCTCCTCCTCCTCCTCCTCCTCCTCCTCCTCCTCCCAATACTTGTGTCTTTTAATCTGAAACTAATACAAAGCCATAGTTGCAAAGATGCTAAAAGATTGGATGATGGTATTGTAGCAAGAATACTGTGTGATAAAATATAATTTGTTGAGAGGAAAAAGACATATAGTGCATATTCTAAATATATTAACTCTTTCTTGCTCATTTTTTATAATTCATATTGTAAGCAACCTTTGTAGTTTAGTCTTGTTGCACTTAGCTCGATACTAATTAAAAAAAAAAACATAGTGTTAAAAATGTTTAGAACTGCTTTAGCATATAAAAACGACATTTAGTTCTATCGTCACTCTTCTGCTAGTGTCTGCAAGCGGATCAGGCTGGATGA
>JAXCGZ010022947.1:0-22500 GCA_037179515.1 Halocaridina rubra
TAGAGTAGAATAAAATAGGTTAGACATGCTGAAAATACAATTCAAAAATGGAGCTGCCTCGTGTGTGCCAGTAGGCATGTTGCAGTGTCCTCTATTCTTATGTTCTTATGTTCTTATATTCCAGAGAATATAGAATCTGAATTCCAGATCAAAACTTAGCACGAGGGTCTGCCCTTCTCTTTTTTGTCTCTTACTTTATTTAATTTTCTTGCTTTTCCCTCCAATTCTCTTATATCCTTAATCCCCTCCCCTTTTCCCCTCCTATCCTATCCCATCCTAAAAAAAAAAAAAAAATAAATATTCCCGAGCATCTTAAAAATGCATCCTCCTTCACAGCTTTCAAAGGCAAACTATATAGTTTTCTTTTGCACAAATAGTTGCTGTTCACATATAAACGAAACTTAACAAAACTTAATGTTAACATTTTTATTACATCATTATTATTTTCTATGAAAGCTACATTTAATTTAACTGTATGTATTACCCTCTTACTTATTAGTTCAATTACATGTCTACTTATAAGTTACTTTTACTTTTAGAAGAATAACCATTGTACAAAAATTGAAATAAATGTTTGTTTGTACTTGCAGATGATACCTAAGCTCATCTTCCAGCGCACTCACCTACGAGCACCAAAACCCGGACCGGTATGATAAGTATCACTAAGTATAAAATGGAACCGATCAGGAGACGGGAAGATACGAGCTTTGGGCTCTTTCCCATAAACACAATTAGGTAATCACCCCGGGAGGATATCTACAACCAACTAACCAACCGTAGTTTTTTTTAGGGTAAGAATTGTTGATGATTGGAATTCGCTAAGTGAGAACGTAGTTAATGCTAACTCAATTCATAATTTTAAGTACCAGTATGATAAGTATCAATGAGTAAAAAAATGACACCTTCCAGGAGACGGAGAATTACAAACATATGGCTCTTTCCCGCAAACACAATTAGGTAATCACATGGCCTGAATCGCTCGAGTGGCAATCCTGTGTCCGAGCCCACCGCGGGGCGTTAGAAAGGACGTACAGCTTAATTCCTCAGCATCAACCAGTCTGCGTCCATTCCTTTCTCAAAGGGGATAAACAGAGACATTTAACACGGCAAACAGCAACATGAAAACAACACATGTTCACAAAAGAACAATGCAAAATGAAGTTACGATTCAGCAAAACAGTTGGCTTATCATGACATAGTACCTATTGTTCACCAAAGCAAAAGATGAAGATTGACATGAGAAATACGAAGACAAAGGTTTTTCTCCCTGATACATTTTGATATCAGTATATTCAAGTGATAAGCGTTCGAGTGAATGCCCATCTCGATAAGCAGTAGAAAGTCCCTTACTTTGGCTGTTTCATATCATTCGAATAAATGCAAAAGTAAACGTAAACAAAGTGACACAGTAACCAACATCAACAAAGGGTAAAATGTCAAAATCTGGGAAAAATGCTGCATTTCTCCAGAAATTACGCCTGTGGATGATTATTTTGTGTGTTATTGGAGTGGCATTATCGATTTATGCTTTGTACGTGGAAATTTCAAAGGAATCTGATCAGAATTATCGAGCCATGTGCGACATCAGCGAATCAATTTCTTGCTCGAGAGTGTTTACTTCTCGGTGAGTACCAACCAACACACTAGACTTTGTGAAGATATATGAAATTATTAAAACCAGGTCAGTATTTCGAGTTACTCCTTATTCTCTACCAAGTTAATTTTTTTTTTATGTTTATGGTTTGATTCAGAGGATTTGCATCAGCCATATTTATTTGACCTCCCTCTTTCCAAAATCTTAAAATCACACTATCAGCTTATTTTTTATTTATTTTTACTAATATTTACATAATTACTACTGTTTGATGCTTGTTTATAAGCATACACACACATACACACAACAAGACCTATATAGTCTGCATGAGTGGTCAGAAAAGTGGCTAATGAAATTCAATACTTAGAAAAGGAAGGTAATGAGAATGGGTACAAGTCCGAGAAGGACCAAGCTTGGATACTCAATAGCAGGAGCAGAGCATCAAGAGAAGGAGGAGAGAGATCTAGGAGTAAACATATTGGCAGATTTGTATCTGGAAATGCATATAAATGACATATTAAGAGCAGCATATACTTTCTAAGCAAATGTAAGGGTAGCCTTCAGGCGTATGGACAAGGGAATGTTCAGAAATATTTAGGTAATTTAGATGAGGGAAAAGCTTCAATACACATCTTCGAATTCACACTTGGAAAAAAGCACGTAAATAAGTAAGAAAAAGTTCAAAGACATGCCACGAAACTGGTGCCAGAAATACACAATTTCAGTTATGAGGAGATACTGAGGGAATTAAACTTACCATCCTTCAAAGCTAGAAGAATGAGGGGGGATATGGTGACTGTTTTTAAATTCCTTCATGGTTTTGACAGAGTAGATAGGGATCAATATTTTTATAAGGCTGACTCTAAAAGTAGATGTCATAATTTGAAGCTTCATAAGAAACCTTCTTTGCATGATGTAAGGGAGCTCTTTTTTCGTGTAAGAGATGTTGATGATTGGTATTTGCTAAGCGAGGAGGTAATTAATGCTTATATAGTTCATAGTAAGGACAAATATGATAAGTATCACGAAGTACATAAATGGAACCGACCAGGAGACGGGGCAATACATGAATAGGGCTCTTGCCCGTAAGCACAATTAGGTACTTACGCACCTGAAAAAGCATGTAGTTAATCTGGAAAAAGTTCAAAGACTTGCCACGAAACTGGTGCCAGAAATATGCAATATCAGTTATGATGAGAGGCTGAGGGAATTAGACTTACCATCACTTGAAGCTAGAAAAATGAGGGGGGGATATGGTGATGATTTTTAAATTCCTTCTTAGCTGTGACAGAGTGGATAGGGATCGATATTTTGATATGGCTGGCACTATAACTATAGGTCATAGTTTGAAGATTTGTAAGAAAACTTATTTGCAGGATGTAACAAAGTACTTTTTTAGTGTAAGAGTAGTTGATAATTGGAATTCGTTAAGTGAGGAAGTAGTTAATGCTAACTCAATCCATAGTTTTGAGGATAAGTATGAGAAGTATCACTAAGTACAAAATGGAACTGACCAGGAGACTGGAAGTTACGAGATTGGAGCTCTTTCCCGTAAACACAGTTAGGTAATTACACACACACACTATATATATATATATATATATATATATATATATATATATACTATATATATATATATATATATATATATATATATATATATATATATATATATATATATATATATATATATATATAGTCAACTGGAGTCATTCACCAGATGATGCTGTCCGAATATATTTAATCTTTGTGTGCACCGAGACATATACAATTTCCAAAATGACTGTTGGAAATTATATATAACCTGTCTCTATTTGGCAATACAGCAGATGATATGATCAAGGTGGTTTCAGTGCATAAAGCCCCAAATCCTAGTGCCCATTAGAAAACAAAGCAGAAATCTACTGCCCTTGATTTGAGAATGAAGATGTCGATGTGCTGTTCCTGTCTCCACAACTGCAGATACACATCTGTAAATTCTCATATTAGGTTATTGGATAAAATCTTGCATATAGGTGAATTTATTTTCCTGAAATATGAACCGACTTGTGGCATAAATGCGCCGTTAGCTCGCTTATTTTGCCTCATACACATTTTCAATGTTAAGCACCGTCTGCATCAGTATTTACCTGGCTTATTCCATCCTACAAGCATTACCAGGGATACAACCAATGCTAATCATTTGTATTTTCTTTTGTTAGATGTAATACCAATTGGTATTCAGGTTTTAGTCAAGCCACCACCAGGAAGTGGAATTAATTGCCTAGCCATTTTGTAGCCAGTGGAGCTTCTGACATTTAAGCTAGACACAAATGAATATTTATTAAGCAGATATTTTTTTTAATTTTTTTTTATTTTTTTATGATTGTGAAACCAGGATGGGCCAGAAAAAAAAATTATAAAATAAAACAGCCCTCATCGGGCCTGGGCACGAAAAATACATAAAGAGAAACAGAGATGGAGAGTGTAATGACATGTCAGATGTGAAGGGATAAAAGATGTGTGATGAATATCCAAGAATATTCAGTGTAGCTGTAGGCATAGAAAAAGAATGCTGAATTTATAAAAATTATATTGGAATAATGCCAGTATTTTAATACCTAGTAGTACCATTTTATGTAAAGTTATCTCTTATCCTCACAAAGTTGCTTCCCCTGCTGAAACCATCTGGTTTATAGTATTGCATGACTTTTTCCAGCTGGGCTTGTTGCTCGGCTTATGATAATACTAATAATAATTATGATAATAATAATGATGAAGGAACATTATGGAACAAAGTAATTATTGATTTCAAGTGCTTCCTTATAACTGATCATTAAGTGAAGTATATTTTGTAGGCTGCAGGGAAACTGGTTGGAAAGACCTCTCTGACATGATCGAGAAAAATGTCGTACAGCACATT
Organism: Halocaridina rubra; assembly: GCA_037179515.1. NCBI lineage: Eukaryota > Metazoa > Arthropoda > Malacostraca > Decapoda > Atyidae > Halocaridina > Halocaridina rubra. Next base: position 4,497 of record JAXCGZ010022947.1, read on the forward strand.
GAAGAGCACCAAGAAATTCTTGCTTATGGAGAGCTGTAAGAGCTACAGAAATTGTCTTAAAGAGAAGAACTAAAGAAATGGTCTTTCACTTACGATGTCTTTTGGAAGAGTTCACAGCAGGTTTTTCACCAGGTCAAAGTTTTGTAGTATATGATCAAAGCATGTGACCCTACAGTGGAACTAAGCCTACTTGTCACCTGTGCAATCGCACCCGACCTAGAATCACTGCAACAATTTTTTGGCAGAGCAGTGATAGAAGCAGTAGCTTCCAGTAACTGTGTTGCTTACCAAGCAATCCAAAACTGAAGACTTAGTCCACTCTCGAAAATCCTCAGCCATGTCTTCATAATGAAGCTAATTTAGATGGTGCTTCAGGTATCGTGTCAGAAGGCTCAAGCTAGTCTGATGTTTCATCACTTACCTAAAGTGCCACTCTTCTTGTTATTTTATCCCATCCACACTGTGATCAATATTCATCGTCACCATCATTATTTTGAAAATTATTTCACCAGATAAAAATGTGGCTTTATGTTAGTATTAGCACTTAGTATGAGAGAGAGAGAGAAATTGAAATATAATGATTGATTGCATTACAGAGAGTGAATGTCGTCACTATATTTTTATAATTGTTCAGTATTTGTCACTGTGCTGCGTTTGATATATATATATATATATATATATATATATATATATATATATATATATATATATATATATATATATATATATATATATATACCTTGTTCCTTTTATGCGCGATTTTTTTATCCGCAAAATTGAAATAACGCCCAAAGAAAATAATAGTAAAAAAATTCAAATTTCGAGAATAATGCCCCCCCCCCATTTTTTTTTTTAAAGTAAATAAGCTCCCGCGGACGCTTCTTCCACGAGTACAAAGAGGATTAAGAAAAGATCATCATCATTATACATTATATGTACACCCACCCTACCTCTGTCATATGTCTATCTAATCTACATTTGAAGGTGTCTAAGGTATTGGCATTTATTATCCTACTACTCTACGGTATTACCAAGCCAGTTTTCACCAATTTCCCTTCTGGACCTAAATTTATCAATCTTTAATCCATTACGAGTTCTGGTTTGATCATGAATTTTTAAAACTTTATTAATATCACCCTTGTTAATCCCTTTAAACCATTTATACACCTCAATCATATCCCCCTAACTCTGCGCCTCTCTAGAGAATGTAGATTAAGTTTTTTAATCTATCATATGGTAGATTTAGGCATTGCATAATTAATTTTTTTTTTCGTTTTTCAGTCTTGCTTTGGTTATTTATAATTTTTATTTTATCTTCGTTTACATTTGTAGATAGAGGTTCGTTCTCCAGCATCCTTCTCCTCTTCTACCGCATAAGTTACTTCCTCACGGCCACCATGCATGTCCCAGTGTACTGTATGACTGTTGCCCACTGCATAATAGAGTACAGTACAGTCATGTATGTAAATTTCTAGCTGTAGAGTGAATATGAATATCTTTTGTATACTCTTAAAAATAGATACAGGGCTTTCTGCTTTGCTATGCAGTAATAAAATATGTTTTTTACTTATCTTATATCTTTGGCATGGTGTGTCTATGTAAGGTTTGGAACGTATCTATGCCCTTTATCATTGTTTCCTATGGAAAATGACTCGTTTTTTCACGTGATTTTCCATTTACCCGACACTTCTGAGAACCTATCTAGGCGTTATCCTGAGAACTAGGTGTATATATATATATATATATATATATATATATATATATATATATATATATATATATATATATATATATATATATATATATATATATATATATATATATATATATATATACAGTGTTCCCCCGGTTATTCGCGTTCTCACTGTATTGCGGTTTTATTTTGGATAAATTATTATTTTATTTTATGTGTATATGCAAAAATATTGAAGTATTAAAAAAAAAAAAATTCTCAGTATTTAAATTTTTTTTAATTGAAAAAAAACATTTCATTATCTAATTGATAAAAAAAATTTATTTCTCAGCCTACAAATAATAAAACTGTAAAAAATAGTAAAAAACATAAATTTAGATAGATAGATAGATAGATACGTTTATTGACCACCTCTTTTGAAAAGTACAGTATAATCTTTACAAAAGGAATATTTGGTCCAAATTACAATGAATAAATACAATAGATTTTGTACAATCATCAAATAAGTAAATGAATTTTAAATTAATATACATTGTACTAATAACTGAATGATATACGTACGTACAGTATAACTCAGTATTGCATCATGCGAAATAGTGTTCGATAGCGTACAATGTATTGGGGTTGCAGCTACGTGAGCTAGCATATATATTTATATTTCCAGTAGTTTCATGATTTTATTGATAAAAAAAAAACCGTATTTATTAGCCTAAGAATAATAAAACAGTAAAAAATAGCAAAAAACATAAATACTAACAGTATTGCAACATGTAAAATACGATACCACTATCAGCGTTTTGGACAAAGACTCGTTCAGTCTAACTCACGTGTGCGCCGTTCACGTTGTGCTTATTAAACGTTTTGCTTGTGTTCGATAGCGTACAATGTATTGGGATCGCAGCTACGTGAGCTAGCATATATATTTATATTTCCAGTAGTTTCATGATTTTATTGATAAAAAAATCGTATTTCTTAGTCTAAGAATAATAAAACAGTAAAAAATAGTAAAAAACATAAATACTAACAGTATTGCAACATGTAAAATACGATACCGCTATCAGCGTTTCGGACAAAGGCTTCCACCATCTTTCATTGTCTCGCCTCACTCGTGTGCGCCATTCATGTTGTACTTATTATTATTAATATGTTTTGCTTGTGATTTTTTTACTCGCATATTTTAACCTTTGCAATGCCTCCCAAGCATCCTTCATCTTCTAAAGCTTCTTGTAGTGAGCCTAAGCGGCAAAGGAAAATGTTAACCATTGTAGATAAAGTGAAACTCTTAGATATGTTGAAAGAAGGAAAAAAGTTTGTGGATGTCGGCCGCTATTTTACGTAAACGTAAAAATTATTGTAAAATACTGTACCTATGTATGTCACATCATCATCACCTCATTCACGGTAAGTTTTCCTATCACTTTAAAAAAAAATTATGTTGCTTGCTGTTATTTATAATGTTAAGGGTGTTTTTTTAACAGTACAGGGAGGGTTTATGCAGTGTAAACGTAAAAAGAAATTAAAATATCTATGTACATATAGGCTGATCCTACTCTGCGGTTTTCCTGGTTCGCGCCGGGTCCCGGAACCGAACTACCACGATAAGGGGGTGAACACTATATATATATATATATATATATATATATATATATATATATATATATATATATATATATAATACACAGAGCAATCCCTCGCTATATTGCGGTTCACTTATCGCGGATTCACTGTATCGCGTTTTTTTTTGGCAAGTTGTTTTTTCTGGGTATATGCGAAAATATTAAAATTTTAAGAAATAAAAATTTTCAATATTTTCATTATTTTATTGAAACAAAATTTTCATTATTTTATTGATAAAAAAATTTATTTCCCAGCCTAAGAATAATAAAACAGTAAGAAATAGTAAAAAAACATAAATTTGAACATGTAACTCTGCACCATAGAAAGTACGATACCGGTATCAGCATTTCGGAAAACGCAAAGGGTCACACCTACTTGAGCTAGCATATATTAAAATTTCCAGTAGTTTCATGATTTTATCGATAAAAAAATGTATTTCTTAGCCTAAGAATAATAAGACAGTAAAAAATAGTAAAAAACATAAATACTAACAGTATTGCACCATGTAAAATACGATACCGGTATCAGCGTTTCGGAAAACGAAAAGGGTTGCACCTCGTGAGCTAGTACATATTGAAACTTTCATTGTTTTATTTATAAAACAAGTATTTCCTAGCCTAAGAATAAAAAAACAGTAAAATTTAGTAAAAAAACATAAATTTAAACAGATAACTCACAGTATTGCACCATGTGAAATACTGTACAATAGCGTACACTGTATTGGCGCCTTGGAAAACGCAAAGGCTCGCACCAAAGTGAGATAGTTCATGGAATGCTATTGGATGAAAGGGTGGGAGATGGCGAATCACATAATTGTTTTTCTGCATGTTCTGTATCATGGGGTCTGATTGGCCTTTTGATTGAAGCTTGGTTCTCCCACCATCTTCCATTGTCTCACCTCACTCGTTCAGTCTAACTCACATGTGCGCCGTTTGCGATGTGCTTATTAATATGTTGTGCTTGTGATATATTTTCTTCACTTTTTTCAACCTCTGCAATGCCTCCCAAGCGTCCTTCATCTTCTAAGGCTTCTGGTAGTGAGCCTAAGCGGCAAAGGAAGATGTTAACTATAACAGATAAGGTGAAACTGTTAGATATGCTGAAGAAGGAAGAGGTTTTATACTGTAAACGTTAAAATAATTGTAAAATACCCATGTACAAGATATGTCATGTCATTACCATCTCATTAACGGTAAGTTTACCTATCACTTTCATATAAATTTACGCTTGCATTCTGTTATTTATGAAGAAAAGGGTGGTTTGTTAACAGTACAGGGAGGGTTTATACAGTAAACGTAAAAATAAATGTAAAATACCTTTGTACATATAGGGTGATCCTACTTCGCGGAAATTTACCTGTCGCGGTCGGTCCTGGAAGCTAACCTCCGGGATAAACGAGGGATCACTGTATATACAGTAACTCCTCGCTATATTGCGGTTCACCTATCGCGAATTCAGTGCATCGCAGTTTTTTTTTTTTTCTGGGTATATGCGAAAATATTAAAATATTAATAAAATAAAAATTTTCAGTATTTTCATTATTTTATTGAAAAAAAAAAGAAAATTTCATTGTTTTATTGATAAAAAAATTTATTTCCCAGCCTAAGAATAATAAAACAGTAAGAAATAGTAAAAAAAAACATAAATTTCAACATGTAACTCTGCACCATAGAAAGTACGATACCGGCATCAGCGTTTCGGAAAACACAAAGGGTCGCACCTACATGAGCTAGTATATATTAAAATTTCCAGTAGTTTCATTATTTTATTGATAAAAAAATGTATTTCTTAGCCTAAGAATAATAAAACAGTAAAAAATAGTAAAAAACATAAATACTCACAGTATTGCACCATGTAAAATACGATACCGGTATCAGCGTTTTGGAAAACGAAAAGGGTTGCACCTACGTGAGCTAGTACATATTGAAATTTTCATTATTTTATTGATAAAAAATTTATTTCTTAGCCTAAGAATAATAAAACAGTAAAAAATAGTAAAAAACATAAATTTAAACATTTAACTCACAGTATTGCACCATGTAAAAGACTGTACGATAGCGTATACTGTATTGGCGTCTTGGAAAACGCAAAGGCTCGCACCTACGTGATATAGTTCATGAAATGCTATTGGCTGAAAGGGTGGGAGACGACAAATCACATAATTGTTTTTCTGCATGTTCTGTATCATGGGGTCTGATTGGCTTTTTGATTGAAGCTTGGTTCTCCCACCATCTTCCATTGTCTCGCCTCACTCGTTTAGTCTAACTCACATGTGCGCCGTTTGCGTTGTGCTTTTTAATACGTTGTTTGTGATTTATTTTCTTCACTTTTTTCAACCTCTGCAATTCCTCCTAAGCGTCCTTCATCTTCTAAGGCTTCTGGTAGTGAGCCTAAGCGGCAAAGGAAGATGTTAACCATAACAGATAAGGTGAAACTGTTAGATATGCTGAGAGAAGGAAAAAGGCTTGTGGATGTCGGCCGCCATTTTGGCCTCAATGAATATACTGTTCGCTACATCAAAAAGGACCAGGCAAATATCAGGAAAACAGCGACTATTTCATTTAGTAAATCAGCGAAGAGGGTCGTAAAACCCCGCAATAAGATCATAGTACGGATGGAATCTGCTTTGGCCCTGTGGATTGCTGATTACAGAAAGAAGAGCATCAGCATTGACACAAATATCATACAAACAAAGGCGAAGAAGCTGTACGAGACATTCGCTGGAAACGAACCCGATGACGACAGTAGCGACCGTGAGGAGCAGGAGAGAGAAGATATCGACGACCCACAACCAGGACCCTCCAGTGATTCTCCACCGAGGAAACAATCGTTTGTTGCAAGCAAGGGATGGTTCGCCAAATTTCAAAAGCGCTTTGGCCTAAAGAGCGTTTCGGTTTATGGCGAAGCTGCCTCTGCAGATACAGCTGCAGCTGAAGATTACGTGAACAACGACTTCAAGAAAATTATCGCCGAACGGGAATATGCTCCTGAGCAAGTGTTCAACATGGATGAGACTGGGTTATTTTGGAAGAGAATGCCGTCTCGCACTTTTCTCTGCAAGGAAGAAGCTAAAGCCCTGGGATTTAAAGCTCACAAAGACTGCGTTACCCTCATCATGTGCGGGAATGCTGCGGGCTTCATGTTAAAGTAACACGCTGGCCTCGCATTCGCGAGGTCGACAGATCGGTTCCCGCTCAGGACCGAGAGTTTAAGCTATTTACTGGGAAGGTTACTTGCTGTGGATGGGCACCACAGTGGGGGGGTTGGGGCTTGCCTCGGCTGACGTTCTGAGGAGCATCTCAGATGGATATCGGAACTGAAACACAGGCAAACTTTAACTTTAAAGCCCGGGCGTATCTACAAGTCAAAGAACCCTAGGGCTTTGAAGAATAAAATTAAGAATCTGCTGCCAGTGTATTGGATGCATAACCCTAAGGCCTGGATCACGAAAAGCCTCACATCGGCCTGGTTTCACGAATGCTTTATCCCTCAGGTCAAAATTTATCTTGCGGAAAAAGGCCTTGAATTTGAAGTCCCTCTTTTGGTGGATAATGCTGGTGGCCATGCAACTAATCTTGAATATGATGGTGTTCAAGTAGAGTTCCTGCCACCGAATACGACATCACTGATTCAGCCTATGGATCAAGGCTTTATTCGTGCATTCAAGGCCCTCTACACATGAAATGCCCAGGGAACCTGGTTGAAGCCATGGATGCAGACAAAGAATTCTCAATGAAGACTTACTGGCGTAATTACACAATTGCTACATGCCTTCAAAATACTCAGAATGCACTCAAAGAGATGAAGCCGGCCATAATCAATGCCAGCTGGAAGAAATTGTGGCCCGAAGTCATCTACGACTACAAGGGATTCGCTCCTGACGAAGTCCATAACTCGACAGTTGCGAAAGCTGTGAAGTTGGCTGCATTGCTAGGAGAAGACTTTAAAGATATGACTCACGAAGACGTGAATGAACTGATTGACTGCCACTTGCAACCTTTGACTGATGAAGACTTGGAAGAAATGACAAAATCAGCAAGCGAAGAAGAGGAATTACAACAACCAGAGGAAATGCACAAAGAAATAGAAAAACCTGGTCTTACACTCGAATGTCTGGCAGCCATGTATGAACACGTGAAAGCACTCCAACAACTCTCACAAGAACATGATGATAATATGGTTCGTTCGGTGACCTTCTGCAGTCTTCTCGATGATGCCATGATTCCTTAAAAGACCATCTTCCAACAAAAGAAGAAACAGCGACAGCAACTCCCCATTACCATGTTCTTCGCTTGCAAAAAGCAGCCGTAAAGCTGTTATTGGCAGCGGAATAATTTCCTATGGAGTCTATAAACGTCATTACCACCTCATTCACGATAAGTTTACCTATCACATTCATATAAATTTACGCTTGCATGCTGTTATTTATAAAGTAAAGGGTGGTTTTTTAACAATGCAGGGAGGGTTTATACAGTAAACGTAAAAATAATTGTAAAATACCTATGTATATGAGTATGTCGTGTCATCATCACCTCATTCACGGTAAGTTTACCTATCACTTTCATATAAATTTACACTTGCACACTGTTATTAATAAAGTAAAGGGTGGTTTGTTAACAGTACAGGGAGGGTTTATACAGTAAACATAAAAATAAATGTAAAATACCTATGTATATAGGGGTGATCCTACTTCGCGAAAATTCACCTATCGCATTCGGTCCCGAAACCAAACCCCCGCGATAAACGAGGGATTACTGTATATATATATATATATATATATATATATATATAATTATATAATAATAATAATATATTGTTTTCTTTCTTTATAGATATGGTCGAGGTTTTGGCATTATTGGAAGCATTCTAGGGGAAGACCATCCACTAAACCAACCGAACAGCATTCCAGGCATCATCTTTTATTCCATAGTTCTTATATTAGGTGAGTCTAAGTGATGAATTATTCGTCTTTTCAGAGCTTTGATACTCCAAAACAGTAATCATTAGGGAACAGCCATTGCTAAAGAATCTGTATATCTTCCTACCTAAGCACTTTTTTTTGTGCACTCCAGTCTTATTTTACCTTGGTTTTATCTCTCCCTCTCCCACCTTCCTAAGTGGTCTACTACTCACGTCTGGCTTGGCTATACAGTACTGGTATTCATTCTATCATGCATTCATTAACATCTAGTCCATCTCTTAATAGTCTTTTTTTTTCCTCATTACGACAATGTGGGTCACTCCCAACTCCCTCCTCATCATGCCAAATCAATATATTCAATAATTTCCATTTTGGGCTAATCACATTGCAAGTTGCTTAACTTCAACAACATAATTGGGACCACTAAAGTACTTTAAGTTCCTTTTTATTGTCGTTTATTCATGTTTTTATTCTTCTGATCCCTAATCCTTTACCTTCCATGAAATTACTTGTATTATGCAAAACTTAACTCCTCAAAATGAAACAAACTCCTGTAACAGTTATTGACATTTTCATTAGCACATCGACTCCTTGGCTATTTATACTTGAGAATGATTTACGGAATGAATTTATAAAATCCTCTGCTGTTTTATTAATACTCTTATGTTGTATAATTAATCTTTATATATTAATTTCTTTTCAGGAGAAAATACAAGTCTCACTGCAGCGAAGATTCAAAAGTCTTTGCTTTTTATATCAAATTTCATGAGTCTTTATTTGGCATATCTACTGTACTATGTTCTTCATGATTTTTGTGTTGTGTGTGTCTCAACTTATGTTGTTAACTTTTTGTTGACTGTCTGTGCATTCTGGCGTGTGTCAACTTTGCAAGCAAAGTATTCTGATTCAAAAAAAAATAGTTAAATGATAAAACATGGGCATTATAAAGAATGAAAATTACGGCCAGCACAAAAACTGTTGAAAGCAAAGAAAAATAATTGATATGGTCATACTTATGAATTCAGTATTCTTTAAGTTTAAATTTGTTTGTCTCCTGTAATTTATATAGAAACCTCTGTATGTGTAATAATAAAGATATTTTGAAGCAGAATACAGCGAAGGTATACAGTGTAAATACCGATACTATATGTAAAGGAAAAACAAGCAGGTATAAGTTTAAACTAAACAAGATCACTAGGACTTAGTGGTGTCAAAACCAATAAAAAATTAGTCCAGTAGAGTTTTACATTCAATACACTTTGTACGAGCCCACCACGGGACATCAGGAATTGCATCCAACTTGTCTGTTTTCCATTTCCATTTGGATGCTTAATAGTGTCACATAAAATGGCAAACCTTTCTGTACCTTGGAAACAGATACCATTATGTTTTGTCATACATAACAGATTAGTTTGAAAACTGTTGATTACACATGATACAAAAGCATTTACAAATAAAAAATTATTGGAAACAAAATATGATATAATTAACCAGAATAAATAAGAAAGGGGGCCTCGAAAGCTCAGTGGTACAGCTCGCAAGTTGGGAAGCGACTAACGCAGATTCGAGCCTTCATCTCATAGCTCCAAATGTCTTATGTCCATCCCCATAAGAATGGGGACTCACTGTGAGACATAAAATAGTTCATATATAAGAATAAATAATGATGCTTTTTCCAGCATAAGCTTGCGGTAAAGAAACACTGAGAACGCACGAACAAAAACAAGAAATTCAATATCACTCAACTAGGGAGAGATTGCTAATCTTTCAATCTACCTATCCACTTTACTCTCTCTCAACATTATTAAGGGAACACCAAACTAGTATTCTTTTTCCCCTCAGTCTTTTCATATTCTTAAGTATTATATTTTTATTTGACTAAATTAGTCAAAGGGTATAAATTTAAGACTCTCTATACAAAAGGCTTTGAAATATACATAACCCATCATTGTAAAATTACTTAATCCATGAACGTATCATCTCTAGAAGAAAGAATACAACACTTATACCCCTAGCATTTGTTGGAGGTATAGGGGAACAGATGGCTTACAGTCTCATCCTTCCTAAAGATAAATTCTTGGTGCAATATAACTGAAAGAGGCAAGGACCAGTAGGATATTGTGACATTGTACTCCCTTAGTTATTCTAGTGCAGTTTTGCAAAATCTAGTAGATTTTGCAAAACAAAAATATCGATACCTGTCTTTATGTTAATTTCACAACAGTAATGTTCTACTCAGAATACTGCATGATACGTGATTAAAGCACACAACAAGTATAGTTCAACAAAATTAACACTGGTGGCAACATGTGACTGCCAGTAGAGCAATCCATGTTTTACTGTTCGGCTGTTCTTTTTTGGATAATACAGTTTTTTCCTAATTTAAGCAATAAATATTCACACTGTTCAACTACATTTTAGCTCCTGATGATAAGGTATCAGACACACTTTGCAGGATAAGCATTGGATTACCTGGTAAAATGTACTAATGATGACACAATTGTGTAAAATTAAATTACTAATCATACATCAAAGCAACATTTAGAACAGTTACTCTCAGTTGATTCCATGAACAACTTTAATTACAATATGGCCAAACTGATATGAGCAATTGCACAGCAAGCTCTTTTTAGTATATTTTCAATACTGCTGTCCATGTGGACCTGGAGTGACAGCATATTCTACATTTATCCACCCACCAGAAATGCGACTCAGGAGTGGAGCAATAAAAAGAGGCCAAACTGCCGCAACCATTATGGAAGACTGCACCGCACACAACCATATATGCCATACACCAACAATATGACGTACAATCCCTAAAAGTTGTAGGAAAGCCCATGAACACTAAGACTGTTCACCAAGCCGGGCCAAAAAATAAAAATATATACCTTCATCGGGCCTGGGCACGAAGACAACATAAAGAGAAACAGAGATGGGGAGTTTTGTGACTTGTCAGATGTGACAGGATAGTAACAAATATCTAAGAATATTCGGTGTTGATGAAGGCATAGAATGAGAACCGTAACTGAAGGAAGACTTAACATCTAACTGTTCATCAAGCTTTATATCATACATCCTTATACATTACTGAACTCGTAAGTGCCAGTATTTAAAAATATCTGTATTAGTTTTGAAAGAAAAGCATCTAAACGTGGTTCTAAACAAAAGTAAATATTACTATATTTTTCTCAGTAACCAAATAAATACATTTCCATAAGTTTTTATAAGTAAAGAGCAGGTTCTTAAACAATATAATAAATGAAAATATAATATAGATTACAATAAAGCAGGTATATGAAAATACCCACCAAACATATAAAAAATTAGATAGAAACAAGAAATATATTTGGATTTTATTTGCGAGAAGGTTCACCACTATAGTCCTCATCTTGCAGTCCAATGACTGCCTTCTTCGCTCTAGAGACAGCCTTCTCTTTGCTAGGCTTGGAATGCTTCCGCCGATTATAGTCCCTATTGGAAAGATAATGTTTTAAAAAATATATAGAAAATAATAAAAAAAAAAAAAAACTCCATTTTACTTAATGAGTCTATTTTATTGCTACAAATATTTTGAAAGTCAAGAAAAAGGGAAAATAAATATTCTACAGTACAGAAACCTAAATAAAAAACTATGCTATGTTTTTTATTATGTATAAATATTAAAACTGTCACAAAAGCTTTTTTAAATGTATAAATATTGAAACTCAAATTTTTTTTTTAAAGAGTAATATACTCTTCATCTTAAAAGAAAATTTAAATTTTGATAAAATGTGAAAAAATATTTGAAACAGGTTTGAAACATACTTTCGAGCTTGGCTGTTCTTTATGATTTCATGTTCCTTCTTAGCATGGTAGATAGATTTAGGGAGATGTCTGTGACGTAAAATTCTACGCATCTCTGGGAAATTACCGTATTTCCTTTTCAACTCTTCTGCATAATTGATTGCAGTTGTCTCTCGGTCACGCATCTTTGAAAGATAGTAAAAATAATGTAAAAGATATTTCCTTACAGGGCATACTACTTGGGAGAATAATTCTACGTAATCATCTCATATATATTCTACAGTCTACTTACACACAGCTTATTGCAATATATATATATATATATATATATATATATATATATATATATATATATATATATATATATATATATATATATATATATATATATATATATATATATATATATATATATATATATATATATATATATATATATATATATATTATAAAAGCATGGTGAAAATGGAAAGAAGTGACTGGAGTTATCTTAGACAAGAAAATGCCATTAAAACTCAGAATGAAGATATACAAGACAGTGGTCAGGCCTGTACTGCTATATGGGGGCAGAAGCTTGGTCAGTTAGGAGGAGAGAGGAGGGACTGTTGGAGAGAACAGAAATGAGGATGGTTAGATGGATTGCTGGAATATCATTACTGGAGAGGAGGGAGAGTCGAGATATAAGAAGAATGTGTGGAATTTGTAATGTTATAGAGAAGGCTAGGGAAGCTCGTCTGAGATACTATGGCCATGTAATAAGAAGAGGGGATGAGGAACCAATCAGGAGAGCTAAGAACATGCCAGTGATAGGGAGAAGGAGTGTGGGGCGCCAGCAGATCAGATGGATGGACGTGGTGGGGAGGGATATGGTTGAAGTTGGATTGGAGGAGGAAGATGTGAGGGATAGGAACAAGTGGAGGAAGTTGACTCGAGCGGCCGACCTTGCTATTCAGTGGGATTAATAAGGTTGAAGGAAGAATATATATATATATATATATATATATATATATATATATATATATATATATATATATATATATATATATATATATATATATATATATATATATATATATATATATATATATATACACAACTCTATATTTCGGGTCCTAACTGGACCCCTTCTCAAGCACAAGTGAGTGTAAAATAACAATGACTGAGGGAATAAAAACAAAAAGGACTTAGGAGACCTGAGGGAATTGGAAATTAAAGATAGTAAGTCAGGTCTAATCCAAAAGAAATAATATCCTCAATCAAAGAAAATCGACAAAATCATCAATAAGTCATTAACAATAGAATATGTTGATCTCTAATTATGAATATAAATCAGTAAGTAGATAACCCTTGACTATAAAAAAAGCAAAGAACCAATGAGCTCAAAATCACACATTTCCTCTGTTTGGTTTATGTGATTTTGAGCTCATTGGTTCTTTACTTTTATATATTAAAGGGGTTATCTACTTACCAATCTACATTCGTAATTAGAAATCAACATATTCTATTGTTAATGACTTATTAATGATTTTGTCGGTTTTCTTTGATTGAGGGTATCATTTCTTTTGGATCAGACCTGACTTACTATCTTTAATTTTTAATTCCCTCAGGTCTCCTGAGTCCTTTCTGTTTTTACTTTCTCTGTCATTGTTATTTTATACTCACTTGTGCTTGAGAAGGGGTCCAGTTAGGATCCGAAATATAGCATTATTTTGTCTGTGTTGTTTCACTGATGGGTATCCTTACCATTTAGTGCTGTATGCTAACAGTTTGTGCTATATATATATATATATATATATATATATATATATATATATATATATATATATATATATATATATATATATATATATATATATATATATATATATATAATATAATATAATATAATATAATATATATATATATATATATATATATATATATATATATATATATATATATATATATATATATATATATATATATATATATATATAGTAGTGCTCCCAAGCCATGAGTTAAATCTATTCCTAAAACCTGTTTGTGGGATGGTTTGTTCGTGGGTTAGAATAATTTATCACATTGAAAAGCTCGTAAATTCAATTAATCCGTTCCTAGTCACAATAAATATTCATTTTATAATTTTTCTAATGAGTATAAACATGAAATAAAATACAGGTTGTATGAATATTATCTGTTAAAGGAAAATTACATTAATAATAGAAAGGGATTCTACTCTACTAAAATAAAACATGTACATATTCAATTGAATACACTAGTTGATACCCTGTATAAAATAGCAAAGTCCAATGTTTAGAAAAAGTTGTCTCATTCTCCCACTAATAACAAATAGGTAAGAAACAGCACTATATTTACCTTTGTGGATGACTGCTGCTGGCATATGTGGATGGTGGTGGAGGAGGAGGAGAGGGACTAATATTTGGAAGGAGTCCCTTTCCATAAAAACGTTAGGGAACTCTTCCGATACAGGCTGTATTTCTGGTGTTTTCTCTCTTTTTATCTTTTGGAAGCTGCTTCCCTGCCTACTGGCACAAGGAAACAATCCAGAGAAATTTGTCTTTTTCTTACTTGGTAAATTTTTCTAAAAATACTTATCGCATTGCCAATAACCACGTTCACTACTCCATTGCCCACAGTTTTATCTGGGTAATTATTCTCAATAAAAGCCTGCTCATCAGTCCACTTACTAAATATTTCTTTAAATTATTCACTGGACACCTTTCCCCTATTATCTCCCTCCTCCACTGACTGCTCCTCTTGGAGAATCTTCACCTGTTCACATTGCAACTCAATTAATTCATCTGTGATAAGTTCTTCTTTGTGGTCCTCCACCAGCTCCTCCACCCACATCCTCCTCATTGACCTCCAAGCTCAAAGTTTTGCCTGTGGCCACAATTTCATTCACAGTTTGTATAGCTAACTCCTGCTTGAAACCCTCAAAGTCTCTTTAAGCCACACAACTTGGCCAAACCTCCAGACAGAGTTCGTGTGATATGAAACCTCCTTCCATGTTTTATCAATGAGGCCAATGCAGTGGAGGATAATAAAGTGGTCTTTCCAGAAATCACAAAGGTTCTTTTTCATGTCATTGGTGACCTGGAAACACCTGGCAAAAATATTCTTCGTATATAACTTTTTAAAATTAGAAATTACCTGCTGGTCCATGGGCTGGAGGAGAGGAGTGGTGTTGGGAGGCAGAAATTTGACTTTAATAAAGTCATACTGCAGAGAAGGTCTTCTGCCACCTGAAGGACGGGCAAGAGCAGTATCCATTATGAGGAGACACTTAAGGGGCAAACCATATTCCTCAAGATATTTCTTTACAGCTGGCACAAACACTTCAATCAACCACTCTAGGAATAAAATCTGCGTGACCCAAGCCTTTGGATTTGACCTCCACATTACCGGAAGGCTAATCTTGAACACGTTATTGCGTTTAAAAACACACGGATTTTCAGAGTAGTAAACTAAAAGAGGCTTGATCTTACAGTCCCCACTAGCATTAGCACACAATAAAAGTGTAAGCCTGTCTTTCATTGGTTTGTGGCCAAGAAGTGACTTCTCCTCTTGGGTTATATAGGTTCTTTTAGGCATTTTCTTCCAAAAGAGTCTCGTTTCATCACAGTTAAAATATTGTTGCGGGATATAACCTTCACTCTCGATAAATTTAGCGAATTCATTCACGTAAAAAGCTGCTGCCTTTTGGTCGGAACTAGCTGCCCCTCCATGTCAAATGACGCTATGAATCCCAGTTCGTCAATGAAAGTATTCAAACCAGCTTCTGCTGGCTTTAATTCGTCAACTTTATCTCCACTAGAACTCGGAGAATTTGCTATTAAATCTTGGTAAATTTGCAAAGCCTTAGCACATATTATGGCCTCGGTAATACTATCTCCAACTAGCTGGTGTTCATTTATCCACAGCAACAATAATTTTTCTACCTCTTCAATCAACTGTGACCTATTCTTCGTTAATATATTTACTCCCTTAGCCACATCAGCCGCCTCATAGATCTCTTTACTCTTTAAAATAGTACAAAGTTGATTTTGCCATGTTATACTGTATATGTAGTTTAGTTTAACTATATATATATAGTGGCGTTAAAGTTGACAAATTTAAAGCCAGCAGATGCTGGTTTGAACATTTTCGTCGACAAACTGGGATTCATAGCGTCATTAGACATGGAGAGGCAGCTAGTTCCGACCAAAAGGCAGAATTCTTACGTGAATGAATTCGCTAAATTTATCGTGAGCGAAGGTTATATCCCTCCTCCTCCACCACCATCCACGAATGCCAGCAACAATCATCGACAAAGGTAAATACAGCACTGTACCATGTTTTATTTTAGTAGAGTAGAATTCCTTTCTATTATTAAAGTAATTTTCCTTTTAAAGATGAAATGCATATAACCTGTATTATATTTCATGTTTATACTGACTAGAAAAATTGCAAAATGAATATTTATTGTGACTAGGAACGAATTAATTGATTTTACATGCTTTTTAATAGGAAAAATAAATCCAACCCACGAACAGGTTTGGGAATGAATTAAATTCGTGGGTCGGGGTCACCACTGTAAATATATATATATATATATATATATATATAATATATATATATATATATATATATATATATATATATATATATATATATATATATATATATATATATATATATATATATATATATATATATACCACATAAGAATAAATGGACTTACTTTTACGATGTGATATATAAGTACAGATTCTACAGAAATAATATTTTTTATTACTGAGGAATAAGAGTAAACAACTTTTATTAGGTAAACTAAATTACTGAGTGACTTTAAATTCAGCCATCTATTACTTACCACTCCCATTTTCTCATTAGCAACGGCTTTCCAGATGCGGACATTATGATCAGAGGATCCTGATAGAACATACTTGTTGTCAGCTGACCAAAGCGCACAGTTGACTTTGAACATACGCTTGGTATGGTAGACTTCACGACTTCTTGCCTTTAAATAAAACAAATATATGACCAAGTTTTATATTGTTGAAATTATATTCATCTATGCATTAATATGCAAAACAATTTAGATTTATGATATTAAAATATTGTCGTACCTACACATACTCTGCTCGTTAAGAGATGAGAATGCAATAAGTTTATTTATATAGAGTATATGAATTCATATGTATAGTGTAATGAACATTCAGGAATCAATACATACCTCATCAACTCTAAATATCCTTAAAGATTTGTCGTAACTTCCAGAAACGAACTCTTTACCCGTGGGAGAGTAGTCTAGGTCAACAACTGCAGAAGTGTGTCCTTCATGGATACCCACAATCCTCCTCTCTTTATCCATTTTCCGAATGTCAAAAGAATAGCAACTGTAATCAAAATGAAAGTGATTATTTTCATTATCTTAATTATCCTAGTTACTGCACTAGCTATATGACAATTATGTCATAGAACATTTGTCATTATCTCAGCATTTCATTATCCAGTTATTCTAATTGCTTGAAAATCTCTTTTCCAAGGCATTCAAAAGTTGTGTCAGAAATATTACTGCAAAAGATTAAAAACATTTACATGCTAAGCACATGCATTGAACTGTGTTACATCTGTCGACAGGAGCTACCAGACAATATTTATGTGTTGGATTAAAGAATCTCTAAAATCAACATATTCATTCAATATATATATATATATATATATATATATATATATATATATATATATATATATATATATATATATATATAATATATATATATATATATATATATATATATATATATATATATATATATATATATATATATATATAAATAAGTACAAACTGTTAGCATACAGCACTAAATAGTAAGGAAGCCCATCAGTGAAACAAAACTTATAAAACAATGCTATATTTCGGATCCTAACTTGAGAAGGGATCCAGTTAGGATCCGAAATATAGCATTGTTTTATAAGTTTTGTTTCACTGATGGGCTTCCTTA
>JAXCGZ010022947.1:25000-87507 GCA_037179515.1 Halocaridina rubra
TTTACTCACCCTATTTGGGGCTTATCTAATTTTCAAGATTATAGTATTATTACTATTCCTTGGTTCTAAACATTATTCTATCTATCGACCATGCTGCACGAAATCTTATCGTAAATAGTGTCAGCTGAGAAAAAAAGAAAACGTATACAATTCGTTCAAAGAAAATGCATATCGTACTGTACATGGGAAACTTAAATAAAATATATATATTCTCTACACGCTATTTCCCTGATGATATTATATCGGAAATTTATTTGCTGTTTGTTCTTAATGTTATTTTTCAATCTTCAAAATATCACGTTCATATAAATTTACGCTTGCTCACTGTTATTAATAAAGTAAAGGGTGATTTCTTAACAGTGCAGGAAGGGTTTATACAGTAAAGCTAAAAATAAATGTAAAATACCTATAATAAATATGAGAAGAGAAATTGAAAGATAACAAATGGGGAAATATGTCGAGAGAGAGAGAGAGATCTTTAACTCTTGTTCATTCAACCAAAACTACATTATTTATTGTAAAAATAATGGTTTAATGACAAATTCGTAATAATAATAATCATAATAATCTCCACAATCATCATCAAAGGAATATTACTGTCGCAATAATAATAATAACAATAATAATAATAATAATAATAATAATAATAATAATAATATCTAAGGAAAATTTTTGGAATATACAGTGATCCTTCGTTTATCACGACGGTTCGGTTCCGGGACCCGGCATGGTAGAGGAATATTCGCGAAGTAGGATCACCCTATATGTACATAGATATTTTAATTTATTTTTATGTTTACACTGTATAAACCCTCCCGGTACTAAAAACAAACCACCCTTTACTTCATAAATAACAGCATGCAAGCGTAAATTTATATGAGTGATAGATAAACTTACTGTGAATGAGGTGGTAATGACATGACATACTCATGTACATAGGTATTTTACAATTATTTTTACGTTTACTGTATAAACCCTCCCTGCACTGTTAAAAAACCGCCCTTTACTTTATAAATAACAGCATGCAACGTAAATTTATATGTACGTGATAGGTAAACTTACCGTGAATGAGGTGGTAATGATGTTTGTAGACGCCAGAGGAAATTATTCCGCAGCCAATAACAGCTTTACGGCTGTTATTCATTGAGGCCAAAATAGCGGCCGACATCCGTAAACCTTTTTCCTTCTTTCAGCATATCTAAGAGTTTCACCTTATCTGTTATGGTTAACATCTTCCTTTGCCGCTTAGGCTCACTACCAGAAGCCTTAGAAGATGAAGGATGCTTGGGAGGCATTGCAAAGGTTAAAATACGCGAGTAAAAAAATCACAAGCAAAACGTATTAATAAGCACAACGTGAACAGCGCACACGTGAGTTAGACTGAACGAGTGAGGCAAGACAATGGAAGATGGTGGGAGAACCAAACTTCAATGAAAAAGCCAATCAGACCCCATGATACAGATCTCTCACTCTTTCAGCCAATAGCATTCCATGAACTATCTCACGTAGGTGCGAGCCTTTGTCCGAAACACTGATACCGGTATCGTATTTTACATGGTGCAAGACTGTTAGTATTTATGTTTTTTACTATTTTTGACTGATTTATTATTCTTAGGCTAAGAAATACATTTTTTTATCAATAAAATCATGAAACTACTGGAAATTTTAATATACATGCTAGCTCACGTAGGTGCGACCCCAATACATTGTACACTATCAGACAGTATTCACATAATGCAATACTGTGAGTTATATATCTAAATTTATGATTTTTACTATTTTTTACTGTTTTATCACTCTTAGGCTAGGAAATACTTGTTTTATCAATAAAATAATGAAAATTTCAATATGTACTAGCTCACGTAGGTGCGGCCCTTTTCGTTTTCCGAAACGCTGATACCGGTATCGTATTTTACATGTTGCAATATTGTTAGTATTTATGTTTTTTACTATTTTTTACTGTTTTATTATTCTTAGGCTAAGAAATACGTTTTTTTATCAATAAAATCATGAAACTACTGGAAATTTTCATATATGCTAGCTCAAGTAGGTGCGACCCTTTGCGTTTTCCGAAACACTGATACCGGTATCGTACTTTCTATGGTGCAGTTACATGTTCAAATTTATGTTTTTTTTACTATTTCTTACTGTTTTATTATTCGTACACTGGGAAATAAATTTTTTTTATCAATTACATAATTAAATTTTTTTTTCAATAAAAAATGAAAATACTGAAAATTTTTATTTTATTAATATATTAATATTTTTGCATATACCCCCCCAAAAAAAAGATGCCAAAAAAAATCGCGATACAGTGAATTCGCGAGGGAAGAAACGCGATAGAGCGAAGGATCACTGTACATCATGAACGTAATGCAGAGGAGAGAGAGAGAGAGAGAGAGAGGGAGAGAGAGAGAAACATCTTTAACTCTTGTTCATTCAACCAAAACTACATTATTTATTGTAAAAATAATGGTTTAATAACAAATTCGTAATAATAATAAAAATAAGATCTAAGGAGAATTTTGGAATATATATCATGAAAGTAATGCAGAGGTATATTGAAACCCAGCAGAGAATTGGATATTCATTACATATCTTGTATAATTCCTTCACATCTGACAGGTCATTGCACTCTCCATCTCTGTTTCTCTTTACTTTGTATTCTTCGTGCCCAGGCCCGATAAAGGCTGTTTTATTTTATTATTTTTTGGCCCGTCCTGGTGTCACAATAGATTAATATATATATATTTATTTATTTATTTTTTTGTTAATATGGTGCTCCTACTTCGCGGTTTGTCATCTATCGCGGCGGATCCTGAAACCAAACCCCCGCGTTAAATGAGGGAGCACTGTCCATACACACACCTAGTTTGCTCTTTTTGCGTGTTTATAATCCGCGATATTGGAGTAACGCCCCTAAAAAATAATAGTAAATAAATACGAAATTCGCGAATAACGCCCATACAAAAAATTTGGAAAAAAAAATTTTCATTTTAGTAAATAATCGACCGACATGGAAGCACTTTTCCGCCATCCTCCTCCTCTTCTACCTCTTAATGCGATCGGATATTATGAAGTTAATGGAAAAAGGGCATTAAGAACAAACACCAAACAAACTTTCGATATAATATCGTCAGAGAAATAGCTTGCGAGGGTGCATTAGCTGAAAAGGAAGCGCCACAACGTTTGCAGATAGAGGTTCGTTCTCCCGCATCCTCCTCTTCTACCGCTTAATGCGATTGAATATTGTTAAGAGAATTGAAAAAAAGCATTAGGAACAAACAGCAAAGAAACTTTCAATATAATATCATCAGGGAAATAGCGTGCGAGGTTGTATCAGCTGATACGGAAGCTCCAAAACGATTGCAGATAGAGGTTCGTTCTCCCATATTCTCCTCCTCTGCTGCCGCTTAATGCAATTAAATATTATAAAGAGAATTGAAAAAAAGCATTAAGAACAAACAGCAAACAAACTTTCGATATAATATCATCAGAGAAATAGCATGTAGAGATTATATATGTATTTCATATAACTTTCCCATGTAAAGTACGATATACGTTTTCTTTGTAACGAATTGTAAAGCTTTCTTTTTGTCTCAGCTGATTTTTTGTTTACACTAAGATTTCGTGCAGCATGGTCGATATGTAAAGAAGATAGAATAATGTTTAGAACCATGGAATATTAATAATACTATAATCTTGAAAATTCGATAAACCCCAAATTGGGTGAGTAAATAAATATTTTATGAGTAAGATATTGAGCCTGAAAACTGATAAGCATCAGCTGATACGGAAGCGGCAAAACGTTTGCGGATAGAGGTTCATTCTCCTGCATCCTCCTCCTCTTCTACCGCTTTATGCGATCGAATATTATGAAGAAAATTGAAAAAAAGGATTAAGAACAAGCAGCAAACAAACTTTCAATATAATATCGTCAAGGATATAGCGTGCGAGGGTGTGTCAGCTGATACGAAAGCGCCAAAACGTTTGCAAATAGAGGTTCGTTCTCCCTCCTCCTCCTCCTCCTCTTGTATCGCTTAATGCGATCAAATATTATGAAGAGAATTGAAAAAAAGCATTACGAACAAACAGCAAACAAACTTTCGATATAATATCGTCAGGGAAATAGCATGTAGAGAATATATATATTTCATATAAGTTTCCCATGTACAGTACGATATACGTTTTCTTTGTTACGAATTGTATACACCTAGTTCTCAGAATAACGCGGAGATAGGTTCTCAGAAGTGACGGGTAAATGGAAAATCGCGTGAAAAAACGAGTTATTTTACATAGGAAACAATGATAAAGGGTATGGCTCGTTCCACAACCGTCCATAGACACACTATACCAAAGATATAAGACAAGTAAAACATATTTTATAAGTACCTAACAAAGTAGAAAGACCTGTAGTTATTTATATTAACATTCAAGTAGTGTACAGTATAAATGATATACAGATTTACTGTACAGTAAACAAATTAATGCACTATTATGCCGTTGGCAACAGGTTTACACTGGAACGTGCATGGTGGCCAGTGTTTCCATATAAAGCGGATGTTTTTATTTTCAAATGTATGGTACATTTTAAGATACAGTATATATAAATTACAAGATGGTAGTACTGTAATTTAAATAAATATGTACTTCATCTTTAAGAAACTTGAAATAACTTACCAGCTTACATGTATATTTTTTATATTTATCATTTCTCTCATTCATCTATTCTGGCAACACTGATGGTGGCGGTGAGGACGAGGATGCAATTGTTTTGTCACACTTCCGTATTAGCTGATGCACCCTTGCACGCTATTTCCCTGACGATATTATATCGAAAGTATGTTTCCTATTGGTTCTAAATGCTTTTTTTCAATTTTCTTCATAATATTCGATCGTATTAAGCGGAAGAAGAGAAGTAGGATGCAAGAGAACGAACCTTTATCGGCAAACGTTTTGCTACTTCCGTATCAGCTGATGCACCCTCACACGCTATTTCCGTGACGATATTATATTGAAAATATGTTTGCTGTTTGTTCTTAAGGCATTTTTAAAATTTTCTTCATAATATCCGATCGCATTAAGCGGTAGAAGAGGAGTAGGATGCAGGAGAACGAACCTCTATCGGCAAACGTTTTGCTACTTCCGTATCAGCTGATGCACCCTCACACACTACTTCCCTGACGATATTAAATTGAAAATATGTTTCCTGTTTGTTCTTAATGCTTTTTTTCAATTTTCTTCATAATATCTGATCGCATTAAGCAGTAGAAGAGGAGGAGGATGGCAGAAAAGTACCTCCGAGGCAGTCGATTTTTTTACTAAAATGAAATTTTTTTTTTCGAATTTTTTGCATGGGCATTATTCGCAAATTTCGTATTTTTTTTACTATTATTATTTTGGGGCATTACTACAATTTCGCAGTTAAAAAAAGGGCGGAAAAAAGGAACAAGGTGTAGTTTTCTTTTTTTCTCAGCTGATTTTTTGTTTAAGTTATGATTTTGTGCAGCATGGTTGATATGTAAAGAAGATAGAATAATGTTTAGAACCAAGGAATATTAATAATACTAAAATTGAGAAAATTAGATAAACCCCAAATAGGGTGAGTAAATAAATATTTTATGAGTAAGATATTGTGCCTGAATAGAGATAAGCATCAGCTGATACGGAAGCGGCAGAACGTTTGCGGATAGAGGTTCGTTATCCCGCATCCTCCTCCTCTTCTACCGCTTAATGCAATCAAATATTATGAAGAGAATTGAAAAAAGTATTAAGAACAAACAAACAAACTTTCGATATAATGTCATCAGGGAAATAGCATGCGAGGGTGCATCAGCTGATACGGAGGCAGCAAAACGTTTGCATCCTCGTGGTCACCGCCACCATGCATGTCCCAGTGTATACCTGTTGCCCACTGCATAATAGAGTGCATTAATTTGTTTACTGTATTTTAAATCTGTATATCTTTTATACTGTACCCTATTTGCATGTTAATATAAATAACTACAGGTCTTTCTGCTTTGTTATGTACTTATAAAATATGTTTCTTATCTTATATCTTTGGTATAGTATGTCTATGGATGGTTGTGGAATGTATCTGCCCATTATCATTGTTTCTTAAGGAAAATGACTCGTTAAATTACGCGAAAATTAAAATAAGCTGCATTTCTGAGAACCTATCTTTGCATTCTTCTGAGAACTAGGTGTATATATATATATATATATATATATATATATATATATATATATATATATATATATATATATATATATATATATATATATATATATATATATATATATAGTGTTCCTTCAATTATCGCGAAGGTTCGATTCCGGGACCCGGCATGAGACAGGAAAATCGCGGAGTAGGATCAGCCTATGTGTACATAGATATTTTAATATATTTTTACGCTTACACCGTATAAACTGTATAAACCCTCCCTGTACTGTTAACAAACCACCCTTTACTTCATAAATAACAGCATGCAAGTGTAAATTTATACGACATACTCATGTACATAAGTATTTTACAATTATTTTTACGTTTACTGTATAAACCCTCACTGCACTGTTAAAAAACCACCCTTTACTTTATAACAGTATGCAACGTAAATTTATATGTACGTGATAGATAAACTTACCTTATCTGTTATAGCTAACATTTTCCTTTGGCACTTAGGCTCACTACAAGAAGCTATAGAAGATGAAGGATGCTTGGGAGGCATTGCAAAGGTTAAAATATGCGAGTAAAAAAATCACAAGCAAAACGTATTAATAAGCACAACGTGAACGGCGCACACGTGAGTTAGACTGAACGAGTGAGGCGAGACAATGGAAGATTGTGGAAGCCTTTGTCCGAAACGCTGATAGTGGTATCATATTTTACATGTTGCAATACTGTTAGTATTTATGTTTTTTACTATTTTTTACTGTTTTATTATTCTTAGGCTAAGAAATACGTTTTTTTTATCAATAAAATCATGAAACTACTGGAAATTTTAATATATATGCTAGCTCACGTAGGTGCGACCCCAATACATTGTACGCTATCAGACACTATTTCACATGATGCAATACTGTGAGTTATATATCTAAATTTATGTTTTTTACTATTTAATACTGTGTTATATATCTAAATTTATGTTTTTTACTATTTTTTACTGTTTTATTACTCTTACGCTAGGAAATACTTGTTTTAACAATAAAATAATGAAAATTTCAATATGTACTATCTTACGTAGGTTCGACCCTTTTCGTTTTCCGAAACGCTGATGCCGGTATCGTATTTTACATGGTGCAATACTGTTAGTATTTATGTTTTTTACTATTTTTTACTGTTTTATAATTCTTAGGCTAAGAAATACGTTTATTTATCAATAAAATAATGAAACTACTGGAAATATAAATATATATGCTAGCTCACGTAGCTGCGACCCCAATACATTGTACGCTATCGGACACTATTTCACATGATGCAATACTGTGAGTTATAGTGTACAGTATATCTAAATTTATGTTTTTTTTACTATTTTTTACCGTTTTATTATTCGTAGGCTGGGAAATAAATTTTTTTTATCAATTAGATAATGAAATATGTTTAAAAAAAAAAAATGAAAATACTGACTTTTTTTTTTCAATATTTATGCATATAACCCCCCCCAAAAAAAATTGCCAAAAAAAAAATCACGGTACAATGAAAACGCGAGTCAAACGCAATACAGCGAGGGATCACTGTGTATGTATATATATATATATATATATATATATATATATATATATATATATATATATATATATATATATATATATATATATATATATATATATATATATATAGTAATCCCTCGTTTATTGTGAGAGTTCGGTTCTGGAACCGGCCGCAATAGGTGAAAAACTACGAAGTAAAAGCACATTAAAAAAGAATAATAATATATATAATATATATATATATATATATATATATATATATATATATATATATATATATATATATATATATATATATATATATTTTTAAAAGGATTGTGACACCAGGACGGGCCAAAAAATAATAAAATAAAACAGCCTTTATCGGACCTGGGCATGAAGACTACAGAAAGTAAAGAGAAACAGAGTTGGAGAGTGTAATGACCTGGCAGATGCCAAGGGATTATAAAAGATGTGTAATGAATATCCAATTCTCTGCTTAGTTTTAATATACCTCTGCATTACTTTCATGATGTCTATTCCAAAAATTCTCCTTAGATCTTATTATTATTTATATTATTATTGGCGACAATAATTTTCCTTTGATGATGATTGTGGAGATTATGATTATTATTATTATGAATTTGTCATTGAACCATTATTTTTACAATAAATAATGTAGTTCTGGTTGAATGAACAAGAGTTAATTAAAGATGTTTCTCTTTCTCTCTCTCTCTCTGCCAACGTCTTTCCCCATCATTCATTTCCTCTTTCTCATATTTATTATAGGTATTTTACATTTATTTTTACCTTTACTGTATAAATCCTCCCTGCACTGTTAATAAACCACCCTTTACTTTATTAATAACAGCATGCAAGCGTGAATTTATATGAATGTGATATTATGAAGATTGAAAAAAACATTAAGAACAAACAGCAAACAAACTTTCGATATAATATCGTCAGGGAAATAGCGTGTAGAGAATATATATATATATATATATATATATATATATTATATATATATATATATATATATATATATATATATATATATATATATATATATTTCATTTAAGTTTCCCATGTACAGTAAAATATAAATTTTCTTTGAACAAACTGTATGTTTTCTTTTTCTCTCAGCTGACACTATTTATGTTAAGATTTCGTGCAGATAGATAGAATAATGTTTAGAACCAAGGAATATTAAAAATACTATAATCTTGAAAATTAGATAAACCCCAAACAAAGCGAGAGAGAGAGAGGAGTGTGGTTGTTTTATTTTATTTTTTATTATTAAACTAGAAGTGCTAGACCTACGAGTGAAGGAATTTTCATGACAAGGGGGGGACTATTATAGCAATATTCTCCTCCCCAGATTAGGAGAAATTATCCTGTGAGTAGACCCATGACTCCATTATATGGCATTCCTAAATATATGTGGTGTTTCACATCCAAGTATTTACAATAATGCCTATTGCAATTTAAACTACACCAAAGCATACTCAACTCGGGATGTGACAGACACGAGATCGAGCCCACTAAGGGGTGCTAAGAAGGGTATCCAGCCTTAATTCCCCAGCACCAATCTGTCTGTGTCTATGACCACAATGGGCGTGAATAGTGATACGTAAGCACGCTTATTGTTCATAATATATTTTCTGGCATCATAAAAACACTTCGTAATTTCATCTGCTACGTTTCACCCTCTCCCCCTTCCTTCTCTTTTCTAATATAACAGAACTGACAGAGGGGGAGCGAAATGGAAGATATTGAGATCACAGAGTGGTCAGATTTACCAAGAGGGGAAAGCACCGAATGAGAATTCTTGAAGGGTTAGAAGTAAGAAATAGGTCAAGAGTGTTGGCTGTATGTTTATGTTGATCGGGAACACGAGTAAGATCAATGATAATTTGCTCCAGATCATGAGTAATAGAGAAAGCTAGGGCCTCACTGCCTCAAACATCAGTGTGAGAAGAATTAAGCCCCTCACTATGGTGTACATTGAAGTCTCCAATATAGAGAAATTTGGCATGTGGGTGAGAAGATAGCAAGGACTTATGGCAAGAGGACATATATTCAAAGAAATACACAAAGTCAGTGGGGTTAGGAGAACAGTAGCAGAAGCAAAGAAATAAAGTGGTGGTGGATAGATTTTCAGCCAGATAACATCAAAGTCAGAATATTCAAGGTGTATAAGCCTTGCAATAGGAGTGTTAGTGTTGCAGTAGGCACAGACCCCACATTTGGAACAAAAAAGAGAGTACAGGTTATAGTGATATATTTGAAATGGATCAGTAGAAGCATGGCTAGACAGCTGGGTTTTAGTGTGAAGGAGGAGATACAGAAGGGAAGTACCCAAGTGCTGCTTCACAAACAAAAGATTAGTTTAGACCACGAATGTTAGAAAAGTGAAGAGTGAAAGAAGCAGATCTATCAGGGGGTGCAAGGTTAAGGACAGAACCATTACCACCACCAGGTGTGTCTACCCTCACGCCAGTAGTGGAGTCAACAAGATCATCGGAGATTCTTAGCACCCCTCTATGCTGGGTACTGGGGACCATAGACTGTAGAACTTCCATAAATATAGGAAAAATGAGGGCAAAAAGAAACAGATATGAGGAGTGTTGTGACTTGTCCAATGTAATGGGATAGCAAGAGGTGTGTACCGAATACGCCAGAATATTCAGCGTAGATGCAGGCATAAGGAAAGTACCATGCCAGAAGGAAGTCTCAACCTAGAGCTGTCTGGACCAGTCCTAACTGAATTTATAATACCTTCAGTTGGCCATGGCCAACCTAATTACTAACAAGCGGGTTAAAAACATTCACAGATACGAACAACCAACCAACTCACTGTAGTCCTTGATGAAAACAAATCTCATGGAAAAATGATGAAGACCAGGATGTTCCACTTCCAGAGAGGTCCAAATATTATTTTCCAGATAAGTGTCTTCAGCAAAGATTATTCTGTAGTTGCTATGCCTTGGTGTTTTTCCAAGTTTGAAACAAATTAAATGATAGTGAAGAAATCTCTGGATATATCATATGTTAGTGAAGCATCAGTGTGGTAAACCACATTCTTTGCTGAAGACACTTTTCTGGAAAAATGTCTTCAGTTCATATTACAAGGGAAAAGGTACTTCATTGCTGAAGATATTTCTGAAGTTTTTTTTTTTTTTTTTTTTTAAAGACTATGACAATGGGACTGGCAAAAATAAATACATAAATCAGATCTCATCAAGCCTGGGGACAAAGAAAACAAAAAGTAAAGAGAAACTGAAGGGGGGTGTTGTGACTTGTCAGATGTGAAGGGCTAATAAGAGATGTGTAACGAATATCTAAGAATATTCGGTGTTGATGTAAGCATAGAGAAAGAACTGTAACTGAAGGACGACTCAACACTGAATTGTCCTGGACAGTCCGATTGAGCTCTTAACTCTCTATCAAACTCCGCAGTGGGGATATCAGAAACAGAGGGTTCTGGAATCTTGTGTAATAATTGCAGTCCTCTCTGCTGCTTAACAAACATATATACAGTACTGTACATACAAAATATCATATTATGAACATTAAAATTCCTTAATACTGTATACTCTATGTTTTATGTAGTATTTAAGTGTCCTTAACCTAAGTACTGTAGAGTACTGCATATGTATGAAGTGTACAATACTTTTTTTACGTGAACAAAACTTTTGAACAATTCTACTTACGAACAGACTTCTGGAACCTAACTCGTTCATAAGTTAGGGAGTGTCTGTATATAAACTGAAAGAGTACATGAAAATATGTATGAACATAAGGGAACTTACTTATAATCTTCACTGCCTGCTGTGATTATAAATGCTTCCATGGGATTCCAAGCTAGTGAATTCACACGCAAAGTCATCTTCAGTTTTTTTACTTCCTTACTACGAACATCATATAGGACTATGTTGTTGGCATGATCACTAGAAGCTGAAAAAGGAAATATCAAAAAAGAAATAAGACAATCTTCTTCAATGACATTCAACACTGTTTGCCCAATTAATAACAGGTAAGCATAAAATCCTATTCAAGACTGTGGGAGGGAGGGATATATATATATATATATATATATATATATATATATATATATATATATATATATATATATATATATATATATATATATATATATATATATATATATATATATATATATATATATATATATATATATATATATATATATATATATATATATATATACAGTAATCCCTTGCTATTTCGTGGTTCACCTATCGCAGATTTGTTTTTGCAATAAAAAAAATTTATTTAAAATTTTTTTTTTAAGATTATTGTGACACCAGGATGGGCCAAAAAATGACAAAATAAAACAGCCTTTATCAGGCTGTAAAGAAAAACAGAGATGGAGAGTGTAATGACCTGTCAGATGTGAAGGGATTATAAAAGATGTGTAATGAATATCCAGCTCTCTGCTGCGTTTTAATATACCTCTGCATTACTTTCATGATGTCTATTCCAATAATTCTCCTTAGATCTTATTATTATTATTTTTTTAACAATAATTTTCCTTTGATGATGATTGTGGAGATTATTATTATTATTACATCTGTTGGTTTATTTACTTTAATAAATGTGTACAGTGCCCCTCCCTAGTTGGCTGGGACAAAGAGAGTGTGGGGGGTTGGGTAGAATAGAATATTGGGGGGGGGGGGAGAGAGAGAGAGAGAGAGAGAGAGAGAGAGAGAGAGAGAGAGAGAGAGAGAGAGAGAGAGAGAGAGAGAGAGATAATTAACTGTTGTTCATTCAACCAAAACTACATTATTTATTGTAAAAATAATGGTTTAATTACAAATTCATAATAATAATGACTATTAATAATAATTATAATAATAATAATAATAATAATCTCCAAAATCATCATCAAAGGAAAATTATTGTTAAAAATTATAGTAATAATATAATAATAATAAGATCTAAGGAGAATTTTTGGAATAGACATCATAAAAGTAATGCAGAGGTATATTAAAACCCAGCAGAGAGCTGGATATTCATTACACATCTTTTATAATCCCTTCACAACTGACAGGTCATTACAAGGGTGATAATTAATAAAGTTTTAAAAATTCATGATCAAACCAGAACTCGTAATGGGTAATGGATTTAAGCTTGATAAATTTAGGTTCAGAGGGGAAATTGGTGAAAATTGGCTTGGTAATACCATAGAGTAGCTGATGCATAGAACAGGATTCCTAGTAGGATAATAAATGCCAATATATATATATATATATATATATATATATATATATATATATATATATATATATATATATATATATATATATATATATATATATATATATATCGTAATCCTCTTTGTACTCGTGGAAGGATGGATTCGGTTTTAAATCACGAACTCCCTTTTCTACTAAGGGCTAGGACGGTTGCCTTCTTACGAAGGACTTGTTTTGGCAGATGTAATCGTTACCCTGAGTGTACTTGTGGAAGAAGTGGAAAAAAAAAATTTAAGGAGTTCTTACTTTGCGGAAATTCACCTATCGCGGTCGGTCCCGGAACCGAACCCCCGCGATAAACGAGGGATTACTATATATATATATATATATATATATATATATATATATATATATATATATATATATATATATATATATATATATATATATATATATATATATATATATATATATATAGGGGCCCCCATTTAAGGTCAGGGTTCCATTCATGACAGCTGACTTTTTTATATATATATATATATATATATATATATATATATATATATATATATATATATATATATATATATATATATATATATATATATATATATATATATATATATATAGGGAGCCCCATTTAACGCCAGGGTTCCGTTCCTGACAGCTGACTTTTATATATATATATATATATATATATATATATATATATATATATATATATATATATATATATATATATATATATATATATATATATATATATATATATATATATATATATATATATATATATATATATATATATATATATAGGGGCCCCCATTTAACATCAGGGTTCTGTTCCTGACAGCTGACTTTTATATATATATATATATATATATATATATATATATATATATATATATATATATATATATATATATATATATATATATATATATATATATTCTCTGCTCCCTCGTTTAACTCGGGGGTTTGGTTCCTGGACCGGCCGCGATAGGTAAAAATCCGTGAAGTAGGATCACAATATATACATAGGTATTTTACATTTATTTTTACCTTTACTGTATAAACCCTCCCTGCACTGTTAAAAAAACACCCTTTACTTTATTAATAATACCGTGCAAGCGTAAATTTATATGAAAGTGATAGGTAAACATGCCATGAATGAGGTGATGATGACGTGTACATACTCATATACATAGGTATTTTACATTTATTTTTACCTTCTTCTTAGTGGGAAAAGATGTAGACGAAGAAGAAGTATAAACCCTCCCTGCACTGTTAAAAAACAACCCTTTACTTTATTAATAACAGCATGCAAGCGTAAAGTTATATGAACGTGATAGGTATACTTACCGCGAATGAGGTGATGATGACGTGTATAGACTCCAGAGGAAATTATTCCACAGTCAATGACGGCTTTACGGCTGCTTTTTGCGCGAGAAGAACATGGTAATGGGGAGTTGCTGTCGCTGTTTCTTCTTTTCTTGGAAGATGGTCTTGTAAGGAATCATGGTATCATCGAGAAGATTGCAGAAGGTCACCGAACAAACCATGTTATCGTCATGTTCTTGCGAGAGTTGTTGGACTGCTTTCACATGTTCATCAATGGCTGCCAAACGTTCGAGTGTAAGGCCAGGTTCTTCGATTTCTTCATGCGTTTCCTCTGGTTGTTCTTCTTCCTCTTCTTCGCTCGCTGATTTTGTCATTTCCTCCAAGTCTTCATCAGTCAAAGGTTGTGAGTGGCAGTTGATCAGTTCATTCACATCTTCGTGAGTCATATCTCCAAAGCCTTCTCCTCCTAGAAATGCAGCCAACTTCACAGCTTTCGCAACTGCCGAGTTATGGACTTCGTCAGGAGCGAATCCCTTGTAGTCGTAGATGACTTCTGGCCACAATTTCTTCCAGCTGGCATTGATTGCGGGGTATTACGTCTCTCTTTGCTGTTTTACTAAATGAAATAGTCGCTGTTTTCCTGATATTTGCCTCGTCCTTTTTGATGTATCAAACAGTAGATTCATTGATGCCAAATGGCAGCCGACATCAGTGAACCTTCTTCCTTCCTTCAGCATATCTAACAGTTTTACCTTATCTGCTATGGTCAATATCTTCCTTTGCCACTTAGGCTTACTACCAGAAGCCTTAGAAGATGAAGGACGCTTGGGAGGCATTGCAGAGTTGAAAAACGAGAGTAATAAAATCACAAGCACAACGTATTAAGAAGCATATCACAAATGGCATACATGTGAGTTAGACTGAACGGGTGAGGGGAGACAATGGCAGATGCGGGGAGTATGAAGCTTCAATCAAAAAGCCAATCAGACCCCATGACACAGAACATACAGAAAAACAATTCTGTGATTCATTGTCTCCCACCCTTTCAGCCAATAGCATCCCATGAACTATGTCACGTAGGTGCGAGCCTTTGCGTTTTCCAAGATGCCAATACAGTGTACCCTATCATACAGTATATTACATGGTACAATACTGTGAGTTACATGTATGAATTTATGTTTTTTACTAATTTTTACTGTTTTATTATTCTTAGGCTAGGAAATACTTTTTTTTATCAATACAATAATCAAAATACTGGAAATTTTAATATGTACTAGCTCAATAGGTGCGGCCCTTTTCGTTTTCCGAAGTGCTGATACCGTTATTGTATTTTACATGGTGCAATACTGTGAGTTACATGTTTAAATTTATGTTCTTTACTATTTTTAATGCTTTATTATTCTTAGGCTAGGAAATAAATTTTTTTATCAATAAAGTAATCAAAATACTGAAAATTTTAATATGTGCTAGCTCACATAAGTGCGACCCTTTGCGTTTTCTGAAACGCCGATACCGGTATCGTACTTTCTATGGTGCAGAGTTACATGTTTAAATTTAAGTTTTTTTTATTATTTCTTACTGTTTTATTATTCTTAGGCTGGGAAATACATTTTTTATCAATAAAATAATGATCAGTAGGTTGGCCATGGCACCAGCCGCCCGTTGAAAGACTACGACTGAAGGTATAAGGATGCAACTAGGACTGGTCCAGACAGTTCAACGTTGAGTCTTCCTTCAGGACGGTTCTTTCCTCATGCCTACATCTACACTGAATATTCTGGCGTATTCATTACACATTCTTGCCATTCCATTACATTTGACAAGTCACAACATTCCCCACATGTTTCTTTTTTCCTCATTTGTTTTTATTTATGGAAGGTCCACAGCTAATGGCCCCCAGTACCAGGCATAGAGGGGTGCGAAGAATCTCAGGGAGATCGTGTTGACTCCACTATTGGCTTGAGGGCAGACACGCCTGGTGGTAGTAATCCTCCCAATAGATCTTCTTCTTTCACTATTCACTATTCTAACATTCGTGGGCTGAACTCTTTCGTCTGTGGAACAGCACTTGGGCACTTCCCTCCCTAACCTCCTCCTCCTATCTGAAACCCAGCTGTCTAAACATGCTTCCATTGACCCATTTCAAATCTCTCACTATAATCTGTATACTCTTTTTCGATCCAAAGTTGGGGTCTGTGCATACTGCAACATTAACACTCCTACTGCGAGGTTCATGGACCTTGAATCTCCTGACTTTGATGTTCTCTGGCTAAAAGTCTATCTTTCCAGTACCACCATCTTCCTCTGCTTCTGCTACTGTTCTCCAAACTCCACCGAGTTTGTCTTTCTTTGAATATCTGTCCTCGTTCCATGAGTCCTTGCTATCTTCTCACGCACATGCTGAAGTTCTCTACATTGGAGACTTCAATGTACACCACAGTGAGTGGCTTCATTCTTCTCACACAGATGTGGGAGGAAGCGAGGCCCTTCCTCTCTCTATTACTCACGATCTGGAGCAAATTATCAAACATCCTACTCGCGTTGCTGATTGTCACGAACATGCTGCAAACACTCTTGACCTATATTTTACTTCTAACCCTTCAAAGTACTCTTATTCTGTGCTTTCCCCTCTTGGTAAATCTGACAACTCTATGATCTCAGTCTCTTCCATTTTCGCTCCCCCACCACCAATCCCTCCTACTCAGCAATGCCTTTGGCACTACGAGCGTACCCAACATGAAAATTTGCATGTCTTTCTCTTTGACTTCCCATGGGATGACTACTGCTTTCGGTCCCGCAACCCTGATCAGATAGCTCTAAAAGTTGCCGAGATCATGACCACGGGAATGGAGGTGTACATCCCCTCTTCAACAAAAACTTTCTTGCCCCCTAAACCTTGGTTTGACCGTGCCTGCTCCATGGCTATCTAGGCTAAGAATCGGGCTCACTGATCTTACCAAGCCTCTCCTTCCGATTTAACTCAGATTCGAAGGTCTAAGGCTACCTTTATAAGAAGGAAAGTTGATGACCTTAACTCCTCTCCCACTGACAAATGCTTCTGGTCCTTAGCCAAAAACCTCTCCAAACACTTCTGTAACTCAAGCTTTCCCCCTCTCATTCGTTCTGATGGTTCTCTAGCTTGCTCTCCCACTGACAAAGCCACTCTCTTTGGTTCTCATTTTTCTGCCAACTCTTCTATCAACGATTCCAGCGCACCTGTTCCTCAGTCTTTACCCCTCTCTAACCCTATGCCCTCCCTTATCCTTTCTTCACGCAAAGTTCATAAGGTTCTTCGCTCGCTAAAGACGAACAAGGCATCTGGTCCCGATGGTATCCCTGCAAGGTTCCTTAAGGAGTTTGCAGATGAACTGGGTCCCGTGCTTTGCCATCTTTTTCACCTCATTCTGTCAACCAGTATCTATCCTTCATCTTGGAAGCATGCTCTAGTTCAACCTGTTCCTCAGAAGGGTGAATGCTCTATTCCTTCTAACTACCGACCTATTGCCCTAACCTCCTCTATTGCTAAAGTTTTCGAAACTTTGCTCAATTCTCACTTCTTGAAACGCCTTGAATCTAACTCACTTATCTCCGATCACCAGTACGGCTTCTACAAGGTAAGATCCACTGGTGATCTCCCGTCCTATCTTACTCATGTATGGTCATCTTCTCTGAGGAACTATTGGGAATCCTTTGTCGTCGCCCTTGATATCTCTAAGGCTTTCGACAGAGTCTGGCAAAAGGCTCTGTTGCCCAAACTCCCTGCCTATGGCTTTACCCCTTCTTTCTGCTCTCTGATTTCCAGTTTTCTTACTGACCGTTTTATATCTGTAGTTGTTGATGGCGCGACATCTAGCCCTTTCTCTGTTACCAGTGGTGTTCCGCAGGGCTCTGTTCTTTCACCAACTCTGTTCCTTCTCTTCATCAATGATCTTCTACAATCCCCATCTTCCTCTCTTCTTCATGCCTTTGCCAATGATTCTACCCTTCACTTTTCCTCTGCCTTTTCTTCACAACCTTCATCTGTTACTCGTAATCAATCTCGTATCTCTCTCTTCTACTCTTAACTCCGATTTGCAGAGAGTATCTGAGTGGGGCACTCAAAATTTAGTTAAATTCAATGCCTCCAAGACACAGTTTCTGGCTATCTCTTTATCTTCTTCCCCTCCTGATAACCCTATTGTCTTTGAAACTAATGAAATTTACCCTCTTAACTCTATCAATATATTAGGAATCCATATAGACTCTAACTTGTCTTGGAGGAATCACATAATCCAAATTTCTAAATCTTCACTCAAAAATTTGGGGGTTTTATTTCGTTTTCCTCTTTGCAGTTACTTAAAACTTACAAAGGTCTTATCCGTCCCTGCTTAGAATACTGCTCACACATCTGGGGTGCTTCTTCATTACTTATCTTCTAGATAGGGTTGAATCTAAGGCAGTCAGACTCATTAATGATCCTTCTCTTACTTCTAACCTGGATTCTCTCTATCTTCGCTGTAAGGTATCTTCTCTTTCGCTTTTCTATTGCTACTACTTCCATCGCTGCTCTGATGAGTTGGCGAGTTGCATCCCTCCCCCACTGCCGAGGCCGCGTAACACTCGCCAAGCAGCCTTATCTCACAGGTACTGAGTGGAGATTTGTAGATCGCAGATTGGTCGGTGCAGCGACTGCTTCTTCCCACCTACCTCCAGACTCTGGAACTCTTTTGCTCCTCCTGTCTTTCCTAATTCTCTTGACCTTTCATCCTACAAAAAGCAGATCTATTGTCATCTCAGAACCTAGTCCTCTATATCTCTGGGTCCTCTGTACTTTGACCGTTTTTTTTCTGCCTGTCGTTTTCCTTTGTGTGACATTGCCTCATCTCTGTCATGTCCTTAACCTTTTCTTTTCCTTCATCTTGGTATTTTCTCGTGCCGGGGCCTTTGTTGACGAGGGCAGTTTCTGCCTATCCTGGTGTCACACTCATATATAAAAAAAAAAATAAAAAAAAATTCTCACATATACCCAGAAAAAAAAACTTGCCTAAAAAACCGCGTTGCACTGAATTCGCGATAGGCGAACCGCGATATAGCGAGGGAACACTATATATATATATATATATATATATATATATATATATATATATATATATATATATATATATATATATATATATATATATATATATATATATATATATATATATATATATATATATATATATACAGTGATCCCCAGCTGGATCGCATTTCTTGGTTCGCGTTTAAACTGTACCACGTTTTTTTTTTTTTTTTTTGGCAAATTATTATTTTACTTTTTGGGTATACAGTGTTACCCCGGTTATTCGCGCTTCTTGGTTCGCGTTCTCACTCTATCGTGGTTTTTTTTTTTGGATAAATTATTATTTTATTTTATGGGTATATGCAAAAATATTAAAATATTGAAAAAAAAACCATTTTCAGTATTTTCATTTTTTTTTTTAAATTTACGTTGCGTGCTGTTATTTATAATGTTAGGGTGTTTTTTTTAACAGTGCAGGGAGGGTTTATACAGTTCGTAAACGAAAAAATAATTGTAAATGAGTATGTGTGTCACGTCATCACCACCTCATTCATAGTAATTTTATCTATCACTTTCATAAAAATTTACGTTGCTTGCTGTTATTTATAATGTAAAGGGTGTTTTTTTAACAGTGCAGGGAGGGTTTATACAGTACGTAAACGAAAAATAATTGTAAATGAGTATGTATGTCACGCCATTATCACCTCATTCACTGTAATTTTATCTATCACTTTCATAAAAATTTACGTTGCTTGCTGTTATTTATAATGTAAAGGGTGTTTTTTTAACAGTGCAGGGAGGTTTTATACAGTATGTAAACGAAAAAATAATTGTAAATGAGTATGTATGTCACGTCATTATCACCTCATTCACCGTAATTTTATCTATCACTTTCATAAAAATTTACGTTGCTTGCTGTTATTTATAATGTAAAGGGTGTTTCTTTAACAGTGCAGGGAGGGTTTATACAGTACGTAAACGAAAAAATAATTGTAAATGAGTATGTATGTCACGTCATTATCACCTCATTCACCGGAATTTTATCTATCACTTTCATAAAAATTTACGTTGCTTGCTGTTATTTATAATGTAAAGGGTGTTTTTTTAACAGTGCAGGGAGGGTTTATACAGTACGTAAACAAAAAAATACTTGTAAATGAGTATGTATGTCACGTCATTATCACCTCATTCACCGGAATTTTATCTATCACTTTCATAAAAATTTACGTTGCTTGCTGTTATTTATAATGTAAAGGGTGTTTTTTTTAACAGTGGAGGGAGGGTTTATACAGTACGTAAACGAAAAAATAATTGTAAATGAGTATGTATGTCACGTCATTATCACCTCATTCACCGTAATTTTATCTATCACTTTCATAAAAATTTACGTTGCTTGCTGTTATTTATAATATAAAGGGTGTTTTTTTAACAGTGCAGGGAGGGTTTATACAGTACGTAAACGAAAAAATAACTGTAAATGAGTATGTATGTCACGTCATTATCACCTCATTCACCGTAATTTTATCTATCACTTTCATAAAAATTTACGTTGCTTGCTGTTATTTATAATGAAAAGGGTGTTTTTTAACAGTGCAGGGAGGGCTTATACAGTACGTAAACGAAAAAATAATTGTAAATGAGTATGTATGTCACGTCATTATCACCTCATTCACCGTAATTTTATCTATCACTTTCATAAAAATTTACGTTGCTTGCTGTTATTTATAATATAAAGGGTGTTTTTTCAACAGTGCAGGGAGGGTTTATACAGTAGGTAAACGAAAAAATAATTGTAAATGAGTATGTATGTCACGTCATCATCACATTCACGGTAAGTTTTCCTATCACTTTCATAAAAATTTACGTTGCTTGCTGTTATCTATAATGTTAAGGGTGTCTTTTTTAACAGTGCAGGGAGGGTTTATACAGTATGTAAACAAAAAAATAACTGTAAATGATATGTATGTCACGTCATTATCACCTCATTCACTGTAATTTTATCTATCACTTTCATAAAAATTTACGTTGCTTGCTGTTATTTATAATGTAAAGGGTGTTTTTTTAACTGTGCAGGGAGGGTTTATACAGTGTAAACGTAAAAATATATTAAAATATCTATGTACATATAGGCGGATCCTACTTCGCGGATTTCCTGGTTCGCAGCGGGCCCCGGAACCGAACTACCGCGATAAGTGAGGCAACACTGTATGCACAAATATAAAAAAAATAAAAATTCTCAGTATTTTCAGTTTTTTTTTTGAAAAAAACATATTTCATTATCTAATTGATAAAAAAAATTTATTTCCAAGCCTACAAATAATAAAACAGTAAAAAATAGTAAAAAACATAAATTTA
The DNA here is from genome assembly GCA_037179515.1 of Halocaridina rubra. Taxonomy (NCBI): domain Eukaryota; kingdom Metazoa; phylum Arthropoda; class Malacostraca; order Decapoda; family Atyidae; genus Halocaridina; species Halocaridina rubra. The sequence goes on from JAXCGZ010022947.1 coordinate 46,646, forward strand.
GATATACGTAAGTACAGTATAGCTCACAGTATTGCATCATGCGAAATAGTGTCCGATAGCGTACAATGTATTGGGGTCGCAGCTACGTGAGCTAGCATATATAATTATATTTCCAGTAGATTCAAGATTTTATTGATAAAAAAATGTATTTCTTAGCCTAAGAATAATAAAACAGTAAAAAATTGTAAAAAAACATACTAACAGCATTGCAACATGTAAAATACGATACCGCTATCGGCGTTTCGGACAAAGGCTCGTTCAGTCTAACTCACGTGTGCGCCGTTCACGTTGTGCTTATTAAACGTTTTGCTTGTGTCCGATAGCGTACAATGTATTGGGGTCGCACCTACGTGAGCTAGCATATATATTTATATTTCCAGTAGTTTCATGATTTTATTGATAAAAAAATTTATTTCTTAGCCTAAGAATAATAAAACAGTAAAAAATAGTAAAAAACAAATACTAAAGTATTGCAACATGTAAAATACGATACCGCTATCAGCGTTTCGGACAAAGGCTTCCACCATCTTCCATTGACTTGCCTCACTCGTGTGCGCCGTTCACGTTGTGCTTATTATTATTAATACGTTTTGCTAGTGATTTTTTTACTCGCATATTTTAACCTTTGCAATGCCTCCCAAGCATCCTTCATCTTCTAAGGCTTCTTATAGTGAGCCTAAGCGGCAAAGGAAAATGTTAACCATAACAGATAAAGTAAGTTTACCTATGACGTTCATATAAATTTACGTTGCATGCTGTTATTTATATAGTAAAGGGTGGTTTTTTAACAGTGCAGGAAGGGTTTATACAGTAAACGTAAAAATAATTGTAAAATACCTATGTACATGAGTATGTCATATAAATTTACGCTTGCATGCTGTTATTTATGAAGTAAAGGGTGGTTTGTTAACAGTACAGGGAGGGTTTATACAGTTTATACGGTGTAAAAGTAAAAATAAATTAAAATATCTATGTACATATAGGCTGATCCTACTCCGCGATTTTCCTGTTTCGCGCCAGGTCCCGGAACCGAACCCCTGAGATAATGGGGGGATCACTGTGTGTGTATATATATAATATATATATATATATATATATATATATATATATATATATATATATATGTATATATATATATATATATATATATATATATATATATATATATATATATATATATATATATATATATATATATATATATATATATACACCTAGTTCTCAGAATAACGCCTAGATAGTTTCTCAGAAGTGTCGGGTAAATGGAAAATCACGTGAAAAAACGAGTTATTTTCCATAGGAAACAATGATAAAGGGCATGAATACGTTCCAAACCTTACATAGACACACCATGCCAAAGATAGAAGATAAGTAAAAAACATATTTTATTACTACATAGCAAAGCAGAAAGCCCTGTATCTATTTTTAAGAGTATACAAAAGATATTCATATTCACTTTACAGCTTGAAATTAACATTACTGTACTGTACTCTATTATGCAGTGGGCAACAGTCATATAGTACACTGGGACATGCATGGTGGCCGTGAGCAAGTAACTTATGTGGTAGAAGAGGAGGAGGATGCAGGAGAACGAACCTCTATTTGCAAATGTAAACAAAGATAAAATAAAAATTATAAATAACCAAAGCAAGACTAAAAAATGAAAAAAAAATTAATTATGCAATGCCTAAATCTACCATATGACCGATTAAAAAAACTTAATCTACATTCTCTAGAGAGGCGCAGAGTTAGGGGGGATATGATTAAGGTGTATAAATGGTTAAAAGGGATTAACAAGGGTGATATTACTAAAGTTATAAAAATTCATGATCAAACCAGAACTCGTAATGGGTATTGGATTTGAGCTTGATAAATTTAGGTTCAGAAGGGAAATTGGTGAAAATTGGCTTGGTAATACCGTAGAGTATTTCTAGTAGGATAATAAATGCCAATACCTTAGACACCTTCAAATGTAGATTTGATAGACATATGACAGAGGTAGGGTGGGTGTATATATAATGTATAATGACGATGATCTTTTCTTATCGTAATCCTCTTTGTATTCGTGGAAGAAGCGTCCGCGGGTGCTTATATACTAAATATAAATATTATTATTATTACTTTTTTTTGGGGGGGGGGGCATTATTCGCAAAATTCGAATTTTTTACTATTATTTTTTTGGGGCGTTATTGCAATTTCACAGATAAAAAAATCGCGCATAAAAGGAACAAGGTGTACAGTGTTCCTTCAATTATCGTGAAGGTTCGGCTCCGGGACCCTGCGTGAGACAGGAAAATCGCGGAGTATGATCAGCCTATATGTACATAGATATTTTTAATTTACTTTTACGTTTACACCGTATAAACTCTCCCTGTACTGTTAACAAACCACCCTTTACTTCATAAATAACAGCATGCAAGCGTAAATTTATATGACATACTCATGTACATAGGTATTTTACAATTATTTTTACGTTTACTGTATAAACCCTCCCTGCACTGTTAAAAAACCACCCTTTACTTTATAAATAACAGCATGCAACGTAAATTTATATGTACGTGATAGGTAAACTTACCTTATCTGTTATGGTTAACATTTTCCTTTGCCGCTTAGGCTCACTACAAGAAGTAACAACGTGAACGGCGCACACGTGAGTTAGACTGAACGAGTGAGGTGAGACAATGGAAGATGGTGTAAGCCTTTGTCCGAAACGCTGATAGCGGTATCGTATTTTACATGTTGCAATACTGTTAGTATTTATGGTTTTTACTATTTTTTACTGTTTTATTATTCTTAGGCTAAGAAATACGTTTTTTTATCAATAAAATCATGAAACTACTGGAAATTTTAATATACATGCTAGCTCACGTAGGTGCGACCCCAATACATTGTACGCTATCGGACAGTATTTCACATGATGCAATACTGTGAGTTATATATCTAAAGTTATGTTTTTTTACTATTTTTTACTGTTTTATTACTCTTAGGCTAGGAAATACTTGTTTTATCAATTTAATAATGAAAATTTCAATATGTACTATCTCACGTAGGTTCGACCCTTTTCGTTTTCCGAAACGCTGATACCAGTATCGTATTATACATGGTGCAAGTACTGTTAGTATTTATGTTCTTTACTAGTTTTTACTGTTTTATTATTCTTAGGCTAAGAGATACGTTTTTTTATCAATAAAATCATGAAACTACTGGAAATTTTAATATATATGCTAGCTCACGTAGCTGCGACCCCAATACATTGTACGCTATCGGACAGTATTTCACATGATGCAATACTGTTAGTCTATATATCTAAATTTATGTTTTTTACTATTTTTACTGTTTTATTATTTGTAGGCTGGGAAATAAATTTTTTTTATCAAATGAGATAATGAAATTGTTTTTTCAATAAAAAAATGAAAATACTGAAAATGTTTATATTTTTAATATTTTAATATTTTTGCATATACCCCCAAAAAAAAAATGTTGCCAAAAAAAATCGCGGTACAGTGAATTCGCGAGGCAAGAAACGCGATAGAGCGAAGGATCACTGTGTATATATATATATATATATATATATATATATATATATATATATATATATATATATATATATATATATATATATATATATATATATATATATATACTATTTACAGCGATCCTTCGCTGTAGCGCGTTTCTTGGCTCGCGTATTCACTGTACCGCGATTTTTTTTGGCAACATTTTATTTTTTGGGGAGTATATGCAAAAATATTAAAATATTAAAAATATAAACATTTTCAGTATTTTCATTTTTTTATTGAAAAAAACATATTTCATTATCTCAATTGATAAAAAAAATTTATTTCCCTGCCTACGAATAATAAAACAGTAAAAAATAGTATAAAACATAAATTTAGATATATAGTATAACTCACAGTATTGCATCATGTGAAATACTGTCCGATAGCGTACAATGTATTGGGGTCGCAGCTACGTGAGCTAGCATATATATTAAAATTTCCAGTAGTTTCATGATTTTATTGATAAAAAAACGTATCTCTTAGCCTAAGAATAATAAAACAGTAAAAAACTAACAGTACTAACAGTACTGCACCATGTATAATACGATACTGGTATCAGCGTTTCGGAAAACGAAAAGGGTCGAACCTACGTGAGATAGTACATATTGAAATTTTCATTATTAAATTGATAAAACAAGTATTTCCTAGCCTAAGAGTAATAAAACAGTAAAAAATAGTAAAAAAACATAAATTTAGATATATAACTCACAGTATTGCATCATGTGAAATACTGTCCAATAGCGTACAATGTATTGGGGTCGCACCTACATGAGCTAGCATGTATATTAAATTTCCAGTAGTTTCATGATTTTATTGATAAAAAAAAACGTATTTCGTAGCCTAAGAATAATAAAACAGTAAAAAATAGTAAAAAACATAAATACTAACAGTATTGCACCATGTAAAATACGATACCGGTATCAGCGTTTCGGACAAAGGCTTGCACCTACGTGAGATAGTTCATGGAATGCTAATGGCTGAAAGAGTGAGAGATCTGTATCATGGGGTCTGATTGGCTTTTTCATTGAAGTTTGGTTCTCCCACCATCTTCCATTGTCTCGCCTCACTCGTTCAGTCTAACTCACATGTGCGCCGTTCACGTTGTGCTTATTAATACGTTGTGCTTGTGATTTATTTTCTTCACCTTTTCAACCTCTGCAATGCCTCCCAAGCATCCTTCATCTTCTAAGGCTTCTGGTAGTGAGCCTAAGCGGCAAAGGAAGATGTTAACCATAACAGATAAGGTGAAACTCTTAGATATGTCGGCCGCTATTTTGGCCTCAATGAATAACAGCCGTAAAGCTGTTATTGGCTGCGGAATAATTTCCTCTGGCGTCTACAAACTCATTACCACCTCATTCACGGTAAGTTTACCTATCACGTACATATAAATTTACGTTGCATGCTGTTATTTATAAAGTAAAGGGTGGTTTTTTAACAGTGCAGGGAAGGCTTATACAGTAAACGTAAAAATAATTGTAAAATACCTATATCCATGAGTATGTCATATAAATTTATGCTTGCATGCTGTTATTTATCAAATAAAGGGTGGTTTGTTAACAGTACAGGGAGGGCTTATACAGTGTAAACGTAAAAATAAATTAAAATATCTATGTACATATAGGGTGATCCTACTCCGCGAAATTCCTGTCTCGCGCCGGGTCCCGGAACCGAACCTTCGCGATAATCGAAGGAACACAGTATATATATATATATATATATATATATATATATATATATATATATATATATATATATATATATATATATATATATATATATATATATATATATATATATATATATATATATATGATTATTTAATTCAAATTCCAGTCTCATTAGGGATAAAAACTAACCCAATAAGCACATCACCATATGAACAGAGTGGCATTTAGATAGAATGCGTTCATTCCTAATATAGCAGTTAAGTTGTAAGGTTGGTTTCTCTTTTAAGACCTTCTGTGGTGTAGTTGGTAGTGACTTGGCACAGTAATTATGTGTCCTGGGTTCAATTCCTGGTCAGGGTAAAATATGATTGATATATATATAGGGTCTCTCTTGTTTATGCGGTCCTAGACAGTGGCCCATAAATTATTAATAATTAAATTTTTCAACCTACCTGGCTTGTGTGGTAAATTCAAACTTTGCACCCAGAACAATTTGTGAGTGGCGATCAAATACACAGCTAGCAGAACCGTTGTATTTGTATATATAAAGTTATTGGCTTTATTTATTTATTTATGTATTTGGTTTCTTGAAGGAATTAGATTTAATTTATTAACAAAACTACTAAATATATAGCTGTAAATATCTTTATGCGAAAAAGTTTGTTGAGTGTGGCAAAAGAATGCATTGTCATGTGGCATTAGACTGAGATGAAAAAGAAGCTTCACTCAGTTTGCTCTCGTATGGCATACTGTTTCTCGTGCTCATCTGCTCTCTTGTTATTTTCACCCATATTTCCTCGTTATTGACCTGTTCTATGCCTCCCAAGTGTAGTGGTGATTTTTCTGATGGCAGTGCTGCTAAGAAAAGGAAAGCCATCGCCATGGAAATTAAAGATGAATTTGTAAAACACTCGGAAAAGGGAGCATGTGCTACGAATATTGGCTGCTCACTGGGGTTAGCCTGTTTGATGATGGCGATGATTATCAAGGATACAGACTGCATCCTTATACATATGAAAGGTTCTGCTCCTATGATTACTAAGCATTGTAGTGGCCTTATGATCAAGGAGAGATTATTGGTGCTTGGTTGGATGGTTATCATCAACGGTATATCCCATTGAACCTCATGTTGATACTGGGAAAACTAAAAGATTGTTCGATGCCATGTAAAAAGAAAAAGGGGAAGGGAGCAAAAGTGAAGAGTTTGGTTTAACTGTTTTATGGCTTTTGATAATTTGTGTAACCTGAGGTTGCAAAGTGAAGCTGCTAGTGGTGATGAGAAAGCAGCAAAGAGTTTCCCAGTGTGTTAGCAGAAAAATTTAAGGAGGGGACTTACTGTGCCAAACAAGTATTTAACGTGGCTGAGTTTGGCTTGTTTTGGAAGCGTATGCTTAATCGTACGTACATCACCAAGGAGGAGAAGCCTGACTTTGCTGCTGGGGGCTAATGCTTCTGCAGCCTGCAAGCTGGAGCCCTTGTTGCTTTACATAGCAGATAATTCAAGGGCACTCAAGGGCATTTGGAGGAGTCAACTCCCAGTTGTCTAGAAGTCGAACAAGAAGGCTTGAGTAACCCTTCATACATTAGAGGACTGGTTCATCAGCCAGTGTTTGCCGAAAGTGAAGAGGTACTGTGCTTCCAAGGGTCTGCCCTTTAAGGTGTTGTTAGTGCTGGACTATGCCCCTGGTCACCCTCCATTTGGATGACTTTCATCCTAATGTAAAGGTGGTTTACCTTCCACTCAATACCACTTCCCTGTTACAGCCAATGGATCAAAGGGTCATTGGCTCTTTCAAGGCCTACTGCCTCCAAAGGACAATCACTATGGCTCTCAGGGCAACTGAGAAGGACAAGAACTTGACTTTCAAGGAGTTTTGGAAGTCGTACAATATTCTTCAAGCTGTGAAGAATATTGCTGATTCTTGGGAGGAAGTTAGGCAGAAGAATTTGAATGGGGTATGAAGAAACTGTGCCCCCAGGTTTGTGAATAACTGAGGAGACAGTTCAGGTTGTCACCAAGAACGTTGGTGCCCTGTATTCGTATATATAAAGTTAATGGCTTTATTTGTTTATGTATTTGGTTATTTGAAGGATTATATTTAATTTATATACAAAATTACCAAACACATAAGTGTAAATACGATTTCAAGCAGAACAGTTTGTTAAGCATGGTGGACAAATACACTGTCACGCAAACTTGTTGTATACGTATATATCAAGTTAATGGTGTAATATCTTTGTTTGGTTATTTGAAAGAATTGGATTTAATTTATTTACAAAATTATCAAATACATAACCGTAAATACGATCTTCATGCAAATTAGTTTGTTGAGCGTCATGACAGAATACATCGTCACTTGGCATTGAACCAAGAAAAAGAACCATCGCTCAGTTTACTCTCGCTCGCCAAATTGTTTTTGTCCTCATCTGTTCTCTCATGTACGCTCACGTTTGCATATTATTGACCTTACTATGTCTCCCAAGTGTAGTGGTGATATTTCTGATGGCAGTGCTGAGAAAAAAATGAAAGCCATCACCATGGAAATTAAAGCTGAAATAGTAAAATGCTCAGAAAAGGGAGAAAATGCTACGAACATTGGCCACTCACTGGGGTTAGCCCAACTGACCATGGCGACAAGCATTAAGGATAGAGATCGCATCCTTTCGCATGTGAAAGGTTCTGCTCCTATGATGTCCACTGTGATTACTAAGCAGTGTAGAGGCCTTATGATCGAGATGGAGAGATTGCTAGAACTTATAGGGCTGTTTGCCTCTCCCTCCCTTCCAACATCCCTTCCAGTTTGCAAGCCGACCACACGAGTAGATAAGCAATACTATATAGTGTACTTTTACTATTTTTAAGTCTTATATAACATAAGTAAAGGTAAGCAATAGTGTTTAGTGTACTTTTACTATTTTTATGTTTTAAATTAAGAATTTAGACTATTTTTCTATGTTTTAGAGTACACTCACCTCTTGGAACAATGCAAGGATAATGTAACCAGTCATTTTCCATAAGAAACAATGATAATAGGCACAAATACATTCCACAACATACATAAACACACTATGTCAAAGATATAAGATAAGTAAAACATATAAGTACATAACAAAGCAGAAAGACCTGTAGTTATTTATATTAACACGCAAATAATGTACAGTATAAAAGATATACAGATTTGCTGTACAGTAAACAAATTATAGCACTCTATCATGCGGAAGGCAACTGGCATACACTGAGACGTGCGTGGTGGCAGTGAGCACGTAATTAAAGCGGTGGGAGAAGAGGAAGAGAATGCGGGAGAATAAACTTCTATCTGCAAACGTAAACAAAAATAAAATAAAAATAAAAAATAACCAAAGCAAGAATAAAAACACTAAAAAAAAAAAACTCATTATGCAATGCCTGAATGTAAAACACATTCTACTCACTCTATATACGGTGAGCAACAGGCATGGGACGAGTGTGGTGGCAGTGAGCATTTGTACTCTCACCACGCTCATAACAGGTCAACACTTGAAGTTTTACTTCAAAGTTAATTGCCTTTCTCACTCTTTTGGGAGTAGAAGCACTTCCACAGTCTTTTCCTGGGCGTTTACTGGCCATAATAGATACGTATATAAAAATTTGCAAAAAACACAAACCTTACCACAAAAACAGTCAGAACAAGCGATATATACACACAGTATGCTGGGTAAAGAGACACTGAAGCACATGGCACCATGGTGGGAAAGTGCCTCCGAGGCAGTCGCTTATTTACTAAAATGAACCAATTTTTTCGAATTTTTTGCGAGCACGTTACTCGCGTATTTCGTATTTTTTTTACTATTATGTTTTGGAGGCGTTATTCCAATTTCGCGTATTATAGAAATGCGTAAAAAGCGAGTTGATTGTATGTATTTTTATCATTGGTGGAGGACATAGGTTCGAACTTAGATGTTTTCCGAGACAACATTAAGTCTCTGGGTTTGCTATCCTATTTCTTAATCTGTTTATATAATCCCCTGAAATTCATCTTTGTATTAGAATGCATCATTGCGAATAATCTTGCAAGATATTAATTTTCATATTGGAAAGAATTGTTGCAGATTATCTCGCTAGAAATTCATCTTGCAAGATATATATAAAAGTAATACAAGCACACACACACACAAAAAAGAGGAAAAATAGTATTTATCCAAAATCACATATTCAGCATGAAGACTTTTTTTGTGCAAAACACATACTCATGAAAAGCACGTGAAGTTTATTCTGTTAGTTCTCTGTAGAATAGGATCTGTCACTTTAACAAGAGACATTATGTCTCTCCTATTTCTTAACTGATTATCTATCAATCTGAGTTTGGAAATACTGTACACAATGTAGGGTAGTACTGTAAATTAGGCTAAGTGAAGTACTTCCTTATACTAAAAAACTTTTTTAAACCTTGCTACATATTAAGCAAATTTACACCACATAGCTTTACAGAGATATGTTAAAGGGAAAAATATGGCCAAAAAAATGATAAAATTTTCTCTTGTATTAACAGACTTGAACAATTTATTATGATATAGTTCAACAGACTTTTTTATAGATGTATCTCCTCAGATATTATATACTGTCCATTGAATTGTTCAATTTGTATATTGATGGAGTCGTAAGAGAGGTGAATGAGCGAGTGCGTGGTCGAGCTTGGAGGATGGTAGATGGGGATGATAACGAGTGGGAGCTGAATCAGTTGCTGTTTGCAGATGATACTGTGGTGGTGGCAGATTCAGAGGAGAAGCTGTGTCAGTTAGTGTCAGAATTTGGAATGGTGTGGTGAGAGAAGGAAGTTGCGAGTGACAGTGGGAAAGAGTAAGGTTATGAGATGTACAAGAAATGAGGATGGTGCTGGATTGAATGTTGTGTTGAATGGAGAGACACTTGAGGAAGTTGATCAGTGTAAGTATATAGGCTCGGTTATAGCTGCAAATGGTGGAGTGGAAGCAGATGTGTGTCACAGAGTGAATGAAGGATGTTAAGTGTTGGGTGAGTTGAAAGGAGTGATGAAGAATAGAGGGAAGGAAATGAATGTTAAGAAAGTTTTGTGTGAGAAAGTGGTTGTGCCAACTGTGATGTATGGATCAGAGTTATGGGGTATGAAAGTAAGTAAGAGACGGAAACTAAATGTGTTTGAGATGAAATGCCTGAGGAGTACGATTGGTGTATCTCGGTTGGATTGGGTTAGGAATGAAGTGGTGAGAGCAATAACAGGTGTGAGGAGAGAATTTGCAGCCAGAGTAGATATGAATGTTCTGAGATGGTTTGGCCATGTGGAAAGGATGGATGATGATAGACTGCTGAAAAAGGTGATTAATGCGAGAGTTGACGGGAGAAATGCTAGAGGGAGGCTTAGGTTTGGGTGGATGGATGGAGTAAGGAGAACCCTGAATGATAGGAGGATGGATGTGAGGGAAGCAAGTGAGCGTGCTAGGAATAGGAATGAGTGGCGAGCGATCATGACGCAGCTCTGATGGGCATCTGCTGTTACCATGGGGCTGCATCTTACAGAGGTAGCCCTGTGGTAGGGGCAGTAGGGGAGTTGGCATTCATGAAGCGACACAGGTTGTGGAAGAACTGGGAGGATGGGCTGTGGCACTCCAGCAGTGCCATCTGAACGGTCGCTACCTCCCTCGTCATTGCCCATAGTTTCTTTTTTTTTTTAAGTCGGCTACCCCCCAATTGAGGGAGATAGCCAAGGTAGATAGATAGACTTACCAAAAAGATTTGATTCCACATGATTAAATTTAACACAGACAGCACTAGCTTCATTGCGGTCACCACTAGTGCTCCAATCATAAGAAAATTTTGGAGATTTTGTATTGGCATCCCATAACAAAACACGTTCCCCACACGTAATGAATTCATCTTTATATCTGTGATGAGATATGCCAGTGATGATAGTCTGTTGTGAAAAACAAACACAAAAAATTAATGGTTTGTGTATATGATTAAAAAAAACCTGATCTATAACAATTTCTCAGTATTGTTTTGTACTCAAAAAATAAAAAGTATTTAATTGGTGAGCTTTTAGTTTCAAAATGTTACAGTATTATTAATCACTTCTAGAGTCATAGCTGAAGGAGAAACAGCTATATTTAATTATATATAATATTTAGTATTATTACCTGCCCTTGTAAATAAAAATAATCACCATAAAATAAAAAATATCTAACTTATACAGTTACCACTTTAAAAATGAAACTGATAAGTTAAGCAATGTAAAAAAGAATGAAGCAACTCGCATAAACATACAAGGAGAAATAACATAAAACAACACAATTCAGATTGGGTTGTTGTTTGATGTTGATGCATCACTATTTATCCCCATTTGAACGGGGTTGGGTATAGACATGTCAGAGCTGGGTGCCCTTCCTTACGCCCAACGGTAGGCTCAAACAGGAGTTTGTCACTTCCTCAGTCAAGCGGTCTAACCAATTCGCTACTGTGGCCTCCATTAATTAAAACCTTAGGCATACAAAATTAATACTAAGTGATGCTTAATGTTATGTTCGAGAGGTTGAGAAAGCTAAGCTAAATAATCCAGCATTAATGCTTGAACAAATAAAGGTTCAATTACCAAGAAGTATGAAAAAAAAAATACTCAATAAATATTAATGTGCTGTTCATAGGAATAAACATCCCATTAGACAGAATAATATTCCCATTTCATACATCACTCAGCCAAGTGTCTTGTGGAAGATCATTTTTCCCGGCCAAAGCAGCTGCTACAGACCATCGTTTTATAGTTTTGTCGTTTCCAACAGAGAAAAATGACTGACCATCTGGAGCAGATATAATTGACCACACTTGACCACTGTGCCCCTGAACAGTCCATTCACAATTCTTTTGAGGAAGATTCCACAATTTCAGCTGTAAAGAAGGAGCAACTACAAATTAAAAACATAATATAAACTTTACAAAATTCTTGAAAAATTTTATTACAGTTTTCTAAACCACTTATGTCAAGTAGTACACTACACACTTGCATCAGCATTTGCCTAAGAATATTTATCTACTTTCAGTGTTTGCTTATAATTTATAAGATCGGTTTTAAATATAAAACCATCAATAAGACTTTTCGTATCCTTAAAATTACTAGAAAAGGTTGCATAGGGCAAATAAAGATAACTCATGCTTATCTATATTTCTAGATAATGTGTTAGAACCTTGTGGTAAGGCAGTTAGTATACATAGACCTATCCTAAAGGTATGCAGGATATTAATAAAAATATATGGAATCTTGACAGGGGGGTCGACGCTGTCCATTGCTAATGGGGACCATAAAAAATGGGATTAATAACGAAATGACAATAAAACGAAACTATTTATCTCATTAGAAGTAATGAAATTAGATTTTAATAGGGACTGGCCATCCTACATATATGTCTTTTAATATGAGCAGTTATACATAAACAATATGTAAATATAGATTAGATATAGCAATAAAGGAAAAGAAAATGAAAATTAAATTATATATAGGTAATAATACTGTAATATTAAAAGGAAAAAAACGTACAGTAGTTACAAGAGACCTGAAGACAGCAGCAGACAATAGTTTGGGTCCGGAGGATGAAGGAGAGGAGGAATTATTTCATCTTCTTTACAAGTGTTAACACAATATGTTTACGAATACTACTACCTTTATCTACCAAAACAAATTCAAAATACTGTGCACCAGAAATAAGGCAACAACAGCACAAAAGTGGCAGAGAATAACGTAAAACAAACGAATATCAACAGTAGAAAGAGAACAATGAATCTGAGAGACAAATCCATAACATCATAACGCCAAACGGCATTAGCACCATCCATTAATGAAAAAATTAAATCAGGGAAAGTTTTCATTGTTACCTCAATATACTGACGATGAAATAGTGAAATGACAAACATCAGTGCAACGAACAAGTGACCCCATGTATATCCATATAAGTCATTTACTACAATTTTCTCTGACATTTGCTATGAATGCAAAATGAGGAATTCGCATCACTATCTCCCTGTTTGAATACTGGGCAAACAATTTCATTCTAGTCTTTAAGGATAACTCCTGTAACAACAGGGGTGTTAATGATCACAATTATAATGTTAGGACATGTAATTAATCTTTCAGGAATATAGCTGACACTCTTTCTGCTACACATGAATTACTATATTCAAATATTTCACTTATTACTGAGATAATGTCAACAGACTGATACCTAAATAGAACTTCTCAATAGTGAAATGTCTTGGCCATTTAGATTTTGTTTTCTAGAGTATGTGCATTCAAAAACTCTTTCCCCAAGTAAGCAAAAAATTTACTGGATTTTTTGCTAGACTTTCATGGATCACTTGCAATTACCCTGGAAAAGGAATTCTCTTTACTTGAAATAACATCTCATACGATACCCCTTTTTCAGTTCTTCAAACTTAAAATTTGCTTCTATAATTATTTCTTTAAGCTGCATGAAGTTTCAATGCACCTCTTGATAATTAATATAGCATCTCAATTATTTAATCATAAATTCATATCTAAATTCTGTTTTAACCATTTTTTATTAGACTTCATTTTTTAATTCATCAAGTTTGAGGAGAGGTCATTTTCTAATGTGATATATGAGGCACATACATGTAAGAAGACATGAAATTTGATGTTATATATACGTGTTTACCTACATCATCAAAATTAAGGGGCTCATTGAATAGGCAGACAGTCTGATAATCTATCACAAACATTATTCCGACATTAATATTTTAACCAGCAAAAATGATTTTATAGATAGCTGTTCAATGCTAACATTCTAAAACATTTACTGATATTTTAAAAGCATACGTCAATTCGAAAAAGTAGTCGATCAAAATACTTTTCAACCTTTAGGCAATGAAAAATTTAAAAGAACTATCAACTGTCCATAGAAAAGGTGCTAAAGTATAAAACTCAGGATAATCATTCTACTGGATGTGATACTTATGGCATTACATCAGACGTTTATATGGCACCTCATTCTCCAATCATAAATTCTGCACTGTCACTTCTGAGATTAGAGGCTGTACACATCAGCATTTTCCATTAGTATCAATGTTGTGGAAGAAAAAAAATCCATCCTCATCTTCCATGTGGATATTCCAAAATAGTTGACAATGTGGATCTTCCCTGATGGCGAGGGAGAAAAAATTCGCCCTTGTATTCCGTGCATGTCATAAGCATCAAAAGTAAGGGATATTGCTTGTGAGGGAGGGAAAAAAATTTGCCCTTGTATTTCCAGTACAGTACACTGATAAAGCCACCTGAAGGGATATAAAATCAGAAAGATGGCAATCCGATTCTCTGCAAAATATTTTTCTTGCAAAAACACATTTGATGCATTAGGTGAGGATGTGTAAACTAGGATGATACCCTGCTGCCACTCTCTTTTATTTAGTTTGGCCATACTGGTGGCTTCAGAAGGATATGGTGTCTTGGATAAAAAATAAAAAACCAGTATAGATACTGCATCAAATGTAGGAGCTGATATCATGACATCTACAGTTGCCTAAAGAAAACATATAAAGATCTCACCTGTCCATCAACAGTGCCAGTGTAAATATTTGACAGCTTACTAGGGTGACGACACATGGCAGTTACTCCTTCAGGATGTGTGAGGCTCCCAACAAATGGTTTGGCAAACACTCTTTCCAGTTTTACAGCATTTAGAGCTAATTTGTACTCCCTAACTGCTTGAAATGGGTGAAGATCAGGATTATAATTACGAGGAACTGAAATGCAAACAATAATTTGTATATCCTAAACCATAGTTTGTGAAATCTTTTAAGATGATAACCATATATTAACATATACAGTACTTAAAATATTAGAAATTTCTATGTAGAGTTATAATTTCTGTAAAATAACGTCAGCAGTATCTGTACTGAGCTATTTTATAATATCATCTGCAAGACCTAGAAATATGATAATTGAGATATTGTATTTTCGGTGTTAGCCTATATAATTTATAACTAAATTTAAAGTGTTATTATTTACTATTATCTAAAACTTTCAGATTTCAAATGCGCAGGTGTTCTTTTTCAAGGTTTGAAAATTATATAGCATATACGATTTCACCATATAAAGCCGTCATGAGGGGAAACTGCAAGGGTGAACAGATATTTCCCTCAAATCTTAAATGACCATAGTTGCTTTGGCAATGTGGTATACTGTACTTTGAGAGCTGCAACTCATTTATAATTGTGACATCGTAGTTTAAAAGATTTTTATCTCGTACAAACTATAATCAATAAACAACTTTGGTGGCTTAGCAAAGGGCATATGGGAGCCTCAATATCAGGGGAAGGGAGGTAAGCTGGACTATGGTATTCATTAAGAACTTAAGTTCTTAAGTACACAAGAAAAGAAAGCAATAAACAGCTTGAGTTCAGACACCCGTGACAGTGTAAAAAATTGCCAGCCCTGAAGAGCATCTATATGCAGTCTGGGTTGTAGAATAAGAGTTTGTGGCACCTATTTTATCTGGAAAAAAATATTTTGAAATGATGGACAAAGAGCTGACGTTGCTTTGCAAAAGTAGCTAATAGGAGGCCATTCTCTATTGGAAATTAAATCTTTAAAGAAAACAATTAGTATTTGCAAGGAGTAATTTGATGAGAATGAGTGTCTTGAGATAAATATGGTATTAAAACATTATGGTGATATATTCTCCAAGCTGCATAATCTCTGTATGGTAATACAGTTGAGAGGCAAAAGAACTGAGAAGGGGAGTATTGGTGGAAGATAGAAGGAAGGCTTGGAAGTGAATTATGTGTTGTTTGTAAGTAACAGTCCTAGTGGTTGGTTCAGAGTGAAAGAAGAGTTTAGTGCAAAAATAACATGTGAAAGCTCTGATTCAAAGTGAAAAAGTAAATGAATGTGGTAAAGACACAGGGTAGGACAAGAAGGAAATACGACTGGAAAGCATTATCCAAGAGAAAACTGGCAGTTTTATGCATCTGAAGTGAACAGAAGAGCAGTTGATGGCTAATAAGTGGGGATTGGTCACAATGTGGAAGAGGGGGTAAAGACAGAGGAAAGCACTGAGTAATGATTAGGAAATGTTCATTTTAAGGAACATTAAGTACTGTATAAAGTACAAATATTTCAGTGGAGATACTATTTATTTACTTTTTAAAAAAACAAACACACTCTCTGCATTTAGGAAATGAATATCTAAACGAATAAATATTTGGCAACCGTGAAATTGAAACGAAGTTAGTCTAATAATTTTCTAAGTTAAACGATCCATTATATGGCATTTCTGTTGGAATTGAGAGGATTTTGACATATGCCCTCCCATATCCAATGGGAATGACAGTCAAAATCGATTGTATTACACAGACAATCATTAGAGAAAAAACAAATTTCAGTAAGAAAACTTTGCAAATACATTATCATATCCTTTCCCATTTTATGAATTCAAATTTTTCTTACCCAATATAACATTTCTTGAGCTACTTATCTTAGCTGCTTTTCGTAGTTTTGCAATTGGATTTAGTGAAGTTGAGGCCAATAACTACCTTCTACTGTAAAATAATGGGTAAGAGTCGTTTTATGGATCATGCCATGATATGCATTTATACCTAAGCAAATAGTATTTCATTGACATATGTGTCTAAAATTCACATTATCCACTATCGCAAACTTTTACTTTGGTAACAGTCACGCATATTAATTTATGGTCAATTATTAAAAGTTCGAAAAACCAGAGGGAAAGCCGCTACTAACCCGAGAGATATGACCAACACAGCCATTTCACAAGTGAGCCACGCTGCTGTTTAAATGCCCAAATTTACCATAATGTTACATAACTAATCAACCTATCTACCCTACAGTAGATTGGGTTAGGCTTGGTTAGTTGGTTAGTTACCTCAACTGGGTAATTTTGGGGACACAGCACCGTAGGTAATTGCGAATTGGCTTTCATCGCGTTTCTTGGGCTTATAGTGGCTCCCCGTCTGGTTTTTAACTTTTAATAATTGACCATGAATTTATTTGCATTATTTTTACAACAGTAAAGGTTTACCTGGGGTGGATAATGTAAGTTTTAGACACATATATCAAAGAAATACTACTTGATAAGGTATAAATATGATTTATGACAGTGTGCATAAATCGAATAAGTAAAAGTCCAGTATAACTTCGGCGCCTTAATTCTACCCAGATTACGGAGGTTTCGTACATATGGCATTTCGTATATAAACAAAACAAGGTTTTGTACAATAAAAAACAAGGTTTCGCACAACAGAGAACGAGATTTCATACAATAGAAAAGTTCAATAAATTGAACTTTTGTTTAGAAAATAAAACGCCACGATATTATTAGCTATTTATAAAAAACTATTTTAGTATGTCACGTGATTTTCACATAAATTATGTTAACTACTGGTCGGACCAGTTCGTTTTTCCGATGTGTTTCGATGTGGAAAAATGGGGGTGCTGTTGGGTATTTCGGCGTACACCTAGTTCTCAGTATACCGAGAAGATAGGTTCTCAGAAGTGACGGGTAAATGGAAAATCGCGTAAAAAACAAGTCGTTTTTCATAAGAAACAATGATAAAGGGCATAGATAAGTTCCACAACCTTACATAGACACACTATGCCAAAGATATAAGATAAGTAAAAACATATTTTATTAGTACATAACAAACCAGAAAGCCCTGTATCTACTTTTAAGAGTATACAATAGATATTCAGATTTACTGTACAGCAAGAAATTAACATACTGTACTGTACTCTATTATGCGGTGGGCAACAGGCATACAGTTACAGTACACTGGTACGTGCATGGTGGCGGTGAGCACGAGGATGCAAACGTTTTGCCGCCTCCGAATCAGCTGATGCAACCTCGCATGGTATTTCCCTGATGATATTATATCAAAACTTTGTTTGCTGTTTGTTCTGAATGCCTTTTTACAATTTTCTTCATAATATTCAATCGCATTAAGCTGTAGAAGAGGAGGAGGATGCGGGAGAATGAACCTCTATCGACAAACGTTTTGCCGCCTCCGTATCAGCTGATGCACCCTCGCATGGTATTTCCCTGATGATATTATATCAAAACTTTGTTTGCTGTTTGTTCTGAATGCCTTTTTACAATTTTCTTCATAATATTCAATCGCATTAAGCTGTAGAAGAGGAGGAGGATGCGGGAGAATGAACCTCTATCGACAAACGTTTTGCCGCCTCCGTATCAGCTGATGCACCTTCCCACGTTATTTCCCTGACGATATTATATCGAAAGTTTGTTTGCTCTTTGTTCTTAATGCTTTTTTTCAATTTTTTTCATAATATTTGATAGCATTAAGCAGTAAAAGAGGAGGATGCAGGAGAACGAAACTCTATCAGCAAACGTTTTGCCGCTTCCATAGCAGCTGATTCTTATCAATATTCAGACACAATATCTTACTCATAAAATATTTATTTACTCACGCTATTTGGGGTTTATCTAAATTTCAAGATTATAGGTGTAATACATATTAACATTCCTTGGTTCTAAACATTATTCTATCTACTTTACATATCGAACCTGCTGCACGAAATCTAAACGTAAACAAAGTCAGCTGAGAGAAAAAGAAAACTATACAATTCGTTACAAAGATAATGTATATCGGAGAAACTTAAATGAAATATATATATATACTGTATATTCTCTACACGCTATTTCCCTGATGATATTATATCAAAAGTTTGTTAGCTGTTTGTTTTCTTCATAATATTCGATTGCATTAAGCAGTAGAAGAGGAGGAGGATGCAGGAGAACGAACCTCTATCGGCAAACGTTTTGACACACTTTCGTATCAGCTGATGCACCCTTGCACGCTATTTCCTTGACGATATTATATCGAAAATTTGTTTGCTGTTTGCTCTTAATGCTTTTTTTCAATTTTCTTCATAATATTCGATCGCATTAAGCGGTAGAAGAGGAGGATGATGTGGGAGAACAAACCTCTATCGGCAAACGTTTTGCAACTTCCGTATCAGCTAATGCACCCTCGCACGCTATTTCCCTGACGATATTATATTGAAAATATGTTTGCTGTTTCTTCTTAATGCTTTTCTTCAATTTACTTCATAATATTCGATCGCATTAAGCGGTAGAAGAGGAGGAGGATGGCGGAAAAGTGCCTCTGATGCGGTCAATTTTTTTTATTAAAATGAAAAAAAAAATTTCGAATTTTTTTGCATGGGCGTTATTTGCAAATTTCGTAATTTTTACTATAATTTTTTAGGGGCGTTATTGCAATTTCACGGATAAAAAAAAATGCGTAAAAAAAGAACAAGGTGTATATTTTTGGCGGTAAAGTGCATTTTAGTTTGTCTTTATTTTATTTTTTTTTTTTTTAATTCATTCTAGATGCATATATTAGTATTAATACATACATACATATACCTTGGCTGTTTCCCCCTTAAATTGGGGGGTAGCCGACATCAAAAAAGGAAAACAGTTTGGGGAGAAGTTATTCTCCCCCCCACTCCCCTTCTTCTTTGACGTCTCACAGGAGGTTGGTACAAGGGGGGGGGGATTCCCAGTCCCCCCGCCCCATCCACTTTTAGTCGCCTTTTACGACACGCAGGGAATACGGTGAGGCTATTCTTTGATATTGTGCCCGTCCCATTGCATATATATTTCATTTTTCAAATCCTGATTAATCTTACACTTTAATTATTTTTCAACTGTGACTGATAATTAACACAGGAGATCTAAAGATTTTTATATCTTTGATGTGAAAGATTAAGGGCCCTTTATTTAGCACTTAACTTCGCTGTATATTAATCCTCACCTAACCATATGTTTTTGAAAATAATTATGTTTATATGTATATTTCAAAATAAAATAATTTTTTAATCAATATTTGACTTTGGATTTTTTCTTTTAACGTTTTGGGAACCCCCAAAATGAGCCTCCTGCACTAGTATACCAAATACATTAAAGATTGGAACAAGTAATACTTTATTAGCAATAATTACTGAACTGGCTCATAATCAATTTTTGAAAAAAAAAATCTATGTACGAAACCTCGTCCAATTTTATATAAGAAACGTCGTTCTCTGTACAAAACCTCGTTTTTATTTCTATGTACGAAACGCCTATGTAAAAAACTTCGTGTCCTCATTCTACACTCCTCAATAAGGTAAAGTTACTTCACACTGGCATATTTGTACTAACCTAAGGTTAGATTTAGGTAAGTACAAATATGCCATTGCAAAGTAAATTTAGCTTATTGAGGAGGGTTTTGTATATAAGCAAAACAAGGTTTCGTACAATAGAGAACGAGATTTCGTACAATAGAAAAGTTCAATAAATTGAACTTTTTGCTGTTGGCGGTAAAGTGTATTTTAGTTAGTCTTTATCTTTTGTCATTATTTTTATTTATTTATTTTTTTAATTAATTCTAGATGCATATATTAGTACTAATACTTACCTATATATTTAATTTTTCAAATGCTGATTAATCTTACACTTTAATTATGTTTCAACTGTGACTGATAATTAACACAGGAGATCTAAAGATTTTGATATCTTTGATGTGAAAGATTAAGGGCCGTTTATTTAGCACTTAATCTCGCTATATATTAATCCGTTTAACTGCTTTGTAATTTGTGCGTGTCATTATTAATTTCCTCGTTAACGAGTAATTTTTTATTAATTATCAGCAGATTAAAATGGGTAGTTCATTATTGTGATAGGGTAACTTCAGTAACATAATGGCTAACGTTAGTACTAGAGTGCCTAGGTCTAGACCAGAGTTAAACTGAGTTCCTGTGCTCCTGTGTGCCATATGTGGCTTTATAGCTTGTTATTCTGTATATGATACCTGTAAATGTATATCACCGTAAATATGAACTGTATATTTAACGACTAATAAACTAACTATATATATATATATATATATATATATATATATATATATATATATATATATATATATATATATATATATATATATATATATATATATATATATATATATATAGTGTTCCTTCGATTATCACGATAGTTGGATTCCGGGACCCGGCGCGAAACAGGAAAATCGCGAAGTAGGATCAGCCTATATGTACGTAGATATTTTAATTTATTTTTACGTTTACACTGTATAAACCCTCCCTGTACTGTTAACAAACCACCCTTTACTTCATAAATAACAGCATGCAACGTAAATTTATATGAAAGTGATAGATAAAATTACGGTGAATGAAGTGGTAATTACATGACATACTCATGTACATAGGTATTTTACAATTATTTTTACGTTTACATACTGTATAAACCCTCCCTGCACTGTTAAAAAAACACCCTTTACATTATAAATAACAGCAAGCAACGTAAATTTTTATGAGTGATAGGAAAACTTTCCGTGAATGAGGTGATGATGACGTGACATACTCATATACATAGGTATTTTACAATTATTTTCACGTTTACGTACTGTATAAACCCTCCTGCACTGTTAAAAAAACACCCTTTACATTATAAATAACAGCATGCAACGTAAATTTACATGAAAGTGATAGATAAAATTACGGTGAATGAAGTGGTAATTACATGACATACTCATGTACATACTTATTTTACAATTATTTTTACGTTTACTTACTGTATAAACCCTCCCTGCACTGTTAAAAAAATACCCTTTACATTATAAATAACAGCATGCAACATAAATTTACATGAAAGTGATAGATAATATTACAGTGAATGAAGTGGTAATTACATGACATACTCATGTACATAGGTATTTTACAATTATTTTTACGTTTACGTACTGAATAAACCCTCCCTGCACTGTTAAAAAAACACTCTTTACATTATAAATAACAGCATGCAACGTAAATTTACATAAAAGTGATAGATAAAATTACAGTGAATGAAGTGGTAATTACATGACATACTTATGTACATAGGTATTTTACAATTATTATAAATAACAGCATGCAACGTAAATTTATATGTACGTGATAGGTAAACTTACCGTGAATGAGGTGATGATGATCTTTCTTGACCCCGGAGGAAATTATTTCGCAGCCAATAAAAGCTTTACGGCTGCTTTTTGGGGGAAAAGAACATGGTAATGGGGAGTTGCTGTCGCTGTTTCTTCATTTTTTGCAAGATGGTATGGTAAGGAATCATGGCACTGTTGAGAAAATTACAGAAGGTCACCGAACGAACCATATTATCGTCATATTCCTGCGAGAGTTGTTGGGCTGCTTTCACATACTGATATATGGTTGCCAGACGTTCAAGTGTAAGGCCAGGTTCTTCAATTTCTTCGTGCGTTTCCTGAATTTCTTCCTCTTCTTTGCTCGCTGATTTCGTCATTTCTTCCAAGTCTTCATCACTCAAAGGCTGCGAGTGGCAGTCAATCAGTTCATTCACATCTTCGTGAGTCATATCTTTAAAGTCTTCTCCTCCTAGCAATGCAGCCAACTTCACAGCTTTCACAACTGCCAATTTCTGCACTTCGTCAGGAGCAAATCCCTTGTAGTCGTGGATGACTTCGGGCCACAATTTCTTCCAGCTGGCATTGATTGTGGCCGACTTCACCTCTTTGATGGCATTCTGACTATTTTGTAGGCATGTGGCAATCGTTTAATTACGCCATATGTCTTCATTGAGAAGTCTTTGTCTGAATCCATGGATTCAACCAGGTTTGCCAAGGTATTTCGTGTGTAGAGGGCCTTGAACGCACGAATAACGCCTTGATCCATATGGCAGGAACTCAACTTGAACACCGTCATATTGGAGATTAGCTGCGTGGCCACCAGCATTATCCATCAAAAGAAGGACTTTTAATTCAAGGCCTTTTTCCGCAAGATAAAGTTTTACCTGAGGGATAAAGCATTGGTGAAACCAGTCCGATGTGAGGCTTTTCGTGATCCAGGACTTAGGGTTATGCATCCAATACACTGGCAGCAGATTCATATTCTTGTTCTTCAAAGCCCTAGGGTTATTTGACTTGTAGATAAGCCCGGGCTTTAACATGAAGCCCACAGCATTCCCTCACATGATGAGTGTAACGCGATCTTTGTGCGCTTTAAATCCCGGGGCTTTAGCTTCTTCCTTGAACAGAAAAGTGCGAGATAGCATTCTCTTCCAAAATAAGCCAGTCTCATTCATGTTGAAGACTTGCTCAGGAACATATTCCCCTTCGGCAATAATTTTCTTGAAGTTGTTCTTGACGTAATTTTCTGCGGCAGCTGTATCTGCAGAGGCAGCTTCGCCATGCACCGAAACGTTTTTTAGGCCATAGTGTTTTTGAAATTTGAAGAACCATCCCTTGCTAGCAACAAACGGTTGTATCCTCGGTGGAGAATCGCTGGAGGGGCCTGGTTGTGGGTCGTCGATATCTTCCTCTCTCCCCTCCTCCTCTCCAAGGTCGCCACTGTCGTCGACGGGTTGGTTTGTAGCAAATGTATCGTACAGCTTCTTCGCCTTTGTTTGTATGATACTGGTGTCTAAGATGATGTTTTTCTTTCTGCAATCAGCAATCCACAGGGCCAAAGCAGCTTCCATCTGCACTACTGCCTTATTGCGGGATGTTACGACCCTCTTCGCTGATTTATCAAAAGAAATGCTCGCTGTTTTCCTGATCTTTGCCTCGTCCTTTTTGATGTAGCGAACAGTAGATTCATTGAGGCCAAAATAGCGGCCGACATCCACAAACCTTTTTTCTTCTTTCAACATATCTAAGAGTTTTACTTTATCTACTATGGTTAACATTTCCCTTTGCCGCTTAGGCTGACTACCAGAAGCCTTAGAAGGTGAAGGACGTTTGGGAGGCATTGCAAAGGTTAAATTACGCGTGAAAACACAATAACAAGCAAAACGTATTAATAAGCACAACGTGAACGACGCACACGTAAGTTAGACTGAACAAGTGAGACGGGACATTGGAAAATGGAGGGAGAAGCAAACTGCAATGAAAAAGCCAATCAGACCCTATGATACAGAACATACAGAAAAACAATTCTGTGATTCGTCGTCTCCCGACCTTTCAGCCAATAGCATTCCATGAACTATCTCACGTAGGTGAGAGCCTTTTCGTTTTCCGAAACGCTGATAGCAGTATCGTATTTTACATGGTGCAATACTGTTAGTACTTTATGTTTTTTATTATTTTTTACTGTTTTATTATTCTTAGGCTAGAAAATACTTGTTTTATCAATAAAATAATGAAAATTTTAATATTCACTAGGTCACGTAGGTGACAGCCTTTGCGTTTTCCGAAACGTGATACCAGTATCGTATTTTTCAAGGTGCAATACTGTTAGTACTGTCTTTATGTTTTTTACTATTTTTTACTGTATTATTATTCTTAGGCTAGGAAAGACTTGTTTTATCAATAAAATATTGAAAATTCTAATATTCACTAGGTCACGTAGGTGAGAGCCTTTGCGTTTTCCGAAACGCTGATACCGGTATCGTATTTTACGTGGTGCAATACTGTTAGTATTTATGTTTTTTACTATTTTATACTGTTTTATTATTCTTAGGCTAAGAAATAAATTTTTTTATCAATACAATCATAAAACTACTGGAAATTTTAATATACAGTATATGCTACCTCACTTAGGTGAGACCCCAATACATTGTATGCTATCGGACACTGACATGATGCAATACCCTGTACTGTGAGTTATAGATCTAAATTTATGTTTTTTACTATTTTTTACTGTTTTATCATTCGTGGGTTGGGAAATAAATTTTTTTTTATCAATTAAATAATGAAATTTGTTTTTTTTCAATAAAAAAATGAAAATACTGAAAATTTTTATTTTTTCAATATTTTAATATTTTTGCATATACCCAAAAAATAAAATAATAATTTGCCAAAAAAAAAAACCGTGGTACAGTGAAAACGCGTACCAAGAAACGCAATCCAGCGGGGGATCACTGTATATATATATATATATATATATATATATATATATATATATATATATATATATATATATATATATATATATATATATATATATATATATATATATATATATATATATATATATATACACAGCAATTCCTTGCTATATCGCGGTTAACCTATCGCGAATTCAGTGCATCGCGGTTTTTTGGGGCGATTTTTTTTTTCTGGGTATATGCAAAAACATACAAAAAATACAAATTTTCAGTATTTTCATTATTTTATTGAAAACCATAATTTTCAATATTTTATTGATACAAAAATGTATTTCCCAGCCTAAGAATAAAACATTAAGAAATAGTAAAAAAAAACATAAATTTGAACATGTAACTCTGCACCATTGAAAGTACGATACCGGTGTCAGCGTTTCAGAACACCCAAAGGGTCGCACCTACGTGAGCTAGCATATATTAGGGTTTCCAGTAGCTTCATTATTTCATTGATAAAAAAATCTATTTCTTAGCCTAAGAATAATAAAACAGTAAAAAATAGTAAAAAACATAAATAATCATAGTGCAGTATTACACCATTTAAAATACGCTACCGGTATCAGCGTTTCGGAAAACGAAAAGGGTCGCACCTACGTGAGCTAGTACATATTGAAATTTTCACTATTTTATTTATAAAACAAGTATTTCATAGCCTAAGAGCAATAAAACAGTAAAAAATAGTAAAAAACATAAATTTAAACATATACACTCACAGTATTGCACCATGTGAAATACTGTACGATAGCGTACACTGTATTGGCGTCTTGGAAAACGCAAAGGCTCGCACCTACGTGAGATAGTTCATGGAATGCTATTGGCTGAAAGGGTGAGAGACAACGAATCACAGATTTGTTTTTCTGTATGTTCTGTATCATGGGGTCTGATTGGCGTTTTGATTGAAGTTTAGTTCTCCCACCATTTTCCATTGTCTCGCCTCACTCGTTCAGTCTAACTCACATGTGCGCAGTTAGTTTTGTGCTTATTAATATGTTATGATTCAGGGGTTCTTTCGATAACAGTCTCCTATGCCTCAAAAGGCCCCTCGTTACTTTCAAGCGGCTCCTGTAAATCTTCTTTAACGTCTGATTTACAAGAGATTTCCTCTACTGGGGGAGCATCAGTATCATTTCCTCTGCCTTAACAGAACTCCTCTTAATTTCAAGCAGCTTCTGCAGATCTTCTTTAACATCTGATTTACAAGAGATTTCCTCTACTGGGGGAGCATCAGTATCGTTTCCATTGCCTCAACAGACTCCTCTTTAATTTCAAGCGACTTCTGCATATCTGCTTGAACGTGTGATTTACAAGAGATTTCCTCTACTGGGGGAGCAGTAGTATCATTTTCACAGTTTTCAATGTCATCCACCTCCATCATAGATGGAGAAGGAACACAATTGGTTTTTGAAGACTGACCTGAATTGAGACCAGTTTGTGCAAAGTCCAAAGTATACTGTATTTCAAAATATTACTGACAGAATACTTGGCCACTCCACTTTCATATTTTTCATAATGACCAAGGGTTTTCATATGTACTGTATATTCAATTCACTTCGTAACTTAGCCACAAGGAAATCGAAGAACCTGGCCTTACACTCGAACGTCTGGCAGCCATGTATGAATATGTGAAAGCACTGCAACAACTCTCACAAGAACATGATGATAATATGGTTCGTTCAGTGACCTTCTGCAATCTTCTCCACGATGCCATGTCATTACCACCTCATTCACGGTAAGCTTACCTATCACTTTCATATAAATTTACACTTGCATGCTGTTATTAATAAAGTAAAGGGTGGTTTGTTAACAGTACAGGGAGGGTTTGTACAGTAAACATAAAAATAAATGTAAAATACCTATGTACATATAGGGTGATCCTACTTCGCGGAAATTCACCTATTGCGGTCGGTCCCGGAACCGAACCCCCGTGATAAACGAGGGGTTACTGTATATATATATATATATATATATATATATATATATATATATATATATATATATATATATATATATATATATATATATATATATATATATATATATATATATATATATATATATATATATATATATATATATATATATATATATATATATATATATATATGTATACTGTACAATGTATACTGTACTGCTATGTGCTTAATTATAACATGTGTGTTTTTGTAAATAGTTATGTTTATATGTATATTTTAAAATAAAATCGATTTTTAATTAATATTTGACTTCGGATTTTTGTCTTTTAACATTTTGGGAACCCCCCAAATGGGCTTATGTTTATATGTATATTTTAAAATAAAATAACTTTTTAATTAATATTTGATATTGGATTTTTTTTCTTTTAACGTTTTGGGAACCCCCAAAATGGGCCTCCTGCAATAGTATACCAAATACATTAGAGATTGGAACAAGTAATACTTTGTTCGCAATAATTTTTGAAAAAAAAATCTATGTACGAAACCTCGTCCAATTTTATATACGAAACATCGTTCCTTGTACGAAACCTTTTTTTTATTTCTATGAACGAAACCTCATGTCCCCAGTTTTGGTTTGGCTAGTAAGGTTTGGGATGGGAGTTCGAAAAAAGCTAGGCAAAGTAACTGTAAGGCTAATCCCATAATTGATTTAGACACAGAAGTCTGGTTTCCTAGTAAATACCTATGTAAAGTAATCAATTTTCCTATTTATTCCAAATAGATATCGGGATTCTCAAAATTAGCTAAATCTGATGACTATAGCAACGAACATATATTATTTAACATAGTAAATAATTAAACAAATCATTTTCAGTTCAAGATAATTCTGGGTCTGAATTCCACAATTACCTTATTTCTACAATTTAGATGCAGCTAAATGGAGGTCTGATACATGGTTGCTTAAATTTCATCCAGGAAAATGTATTCAGATGAGAATAGGAAAAACAAAAGCTGGAAAAAGAATGTACAAAATGGAAGAGGAACTGAAAGAAGCGTCTTCTGAAGAAGATTTGGGAGTGGTAATTGACAGTGGACTAAACTTTTTTGAACATATAGCTGAAAAAATCAACAAAGCGAACAGACTTGTGGGACTCATACGGAGAGTGTATTGTGCACTGAACGAGGAAACTTTCAAGCCTCTGTATATAGCTCTGGTACGTCCCCATATTGAGTATGCCAACTAGGTCTGGTCTCCATATAAAGTTCGGGATGTAGAGGCGATAGAAAATGTACAGCGAAGAGCCACCAAGTTAATACCCACACTGAGAGACCTTCCATACGAGGAAAGACTGAGAAGGTTAAAACTTCACACCTTAGCCTACCAGAGGACAAGAGGAGACATGATTGAAATGTTTAAGATTATGAGTGGACTATATGACAAGGAGGTGTGTAATGACCTTTTCATTATGCTTGAATCAGCAACAAGAGGACATAGCAAAAGGGTATTCAAACAAAGGCCACAACTGAACTTAAGGAAGTATTCCTTTTGTGATAGAGTTGTTGATGTATGGAACAGTCTACCAGAATTGGTTGTTGGAGCAAAATCTGTTTACGACTTTGAAATTAAATTGGATCGTGCTTGGCCGAATCAAGAGAGAAAATTTAACCACAGAGCAGAAATGCGGTTCTGCCACCATAGCCACCAGACAGAACATAGTCACAGAGAGAGCAGTATAGAGCTGGAAGCACAGGCGCCATAGCAGCCTTCATCCAGGACTCGTCTATAAGACTCGGTAAGAATTATAACCTTTAACTGTTGTCCAAGCCATACAAGCTACTTCCTATTCCCTATTTCATCCGCTTTATTCGGATCTTTTAGTTTGTGCCTAAATGTAATACTAAAATTGTATATTCAAGAATGGACAAAACTCCAAAATATTGCCCAAATATTAACAGCAAGCTCAACGTAGTCTAATCATCCATTTTATTCTAGATGAACTGGTTTCACATGCTCTCTTCAAGAGTATACTTGAGCGGCTTACCGAGGTTTTGTACATACGGCGTTTCATATATAAACAAAACGAGGTTTCGTACAATAGAGAACGAGATTTCGTACAATAGAATAGTTCAATAAGTTGAACTTTTGTTTAGGAAATAAAACGCCACGATATTATTAGCTGTTTATCAAAAAACTTAATTTTAGTATGTCACCTGAAATGCGCATAAATTATGTTAAATAATGGTCGGACCTGTTCGTTTTTCCGATGTGTTTCAATGTGGAAAAATTGGGGTGCTGTTGGGTATTTCGGCATATATTTTAACATAAGAACATAAGAATAGGGGACACTGCAACATGCCTACTGGCACACACGAGGCAGCTCCATTTTTGAATGGTATTTTCATCATGTCTAACCTATTATATTCTACTCTACTTATTTATTTTATTTTTCTTTATATGATTCTTCTAATAATCACTAACCTATTCATACCACCCTACCTCAGTCATATGTCTATCTAATCTACATTTGAAGGTGTCTAAGGTATTGGCATTTATTATCCTACTAGGAAGCCTGTTCCATGCATCAGCTAATCTATTACCAAACCAATTTTTACCAATTTCCCTTCTGAACCTAAATTTATCAAGCTTAAATCCATTAGTACGAGTTCTGGCTTGATCATGAATTTTTAAAACTTTATTAATATCACCCTTGTTAATCCCTTTAAACCATTTATACACCTCAAACATATCCCCCCTAACTCTGCGCCTCTCTAGAGAATGTAGATTAAGTTTTTTTTAATCTGTCCTCATAGGGTAGATATCTGATATTGTGTATCAACTTGGTCATTCTTCCCTGCACTCTCTCCAAGGATTCAATTTCCATCCTACAATAGGGTGACTAGAATTGCACAGCATAATCTAGATGCTGCACTCTCTCCAAGGATTCAATTCCCATCCTATAATAGGGTGACCAGAATTGCACAGTATAATCTAGATGCATACGGAGTGTATTGTGCACTGAACGAGGAAACATTTTGGCGGTAAAGTGCATTTTAGTTTGTCTTTATTTATTTATTTTTTTTAATATTCATTCTAGATGCATATATTAGTATTACTACTTACCTATATATTTAATTTTTCAAATCCTGATTAATCTTATACTTCAATTGTTTCAACTGTGACTGATAATTAACACAGGAGATCTAAAGATTTTTATATCTTTGATGTGAAAGATTAAGGGCCCTTTATTTAGCACTTAACTTCGCTATATATTAATCCTAACCTAACCTAACAATATGTTTTTGTAAATAATTATGTTTATATGTATATTTTAAAATAAAATCACTTTTTAATTAATATTTGACTTTTGATTTTTTTCTTTAAACGTTTTGGGAACCCCCAAAATGGGCCTCCTGCACAAGTATAGAGATTGGAACAAGTAACACTTTATTAGCATAATTACTGAATTGGCTCATAATCAATTTTTGAAGAAAGAAAAAATCTATGTACGAAACCTCGTCCGATTTTAAATACGAAACGTCGTTCTCTGTACGAAACCTCGTTTTTATTTCTATGTACGAAACGCCTATATACGAAGCATCGTGTCCACTACATAAGCAATGGGTTTTCAAATGTATATGAAAATTATATAAAGTCCTTACCTTTATGTATATCGTTCTTCGTTTCTCTTAAATATTGATCGGGGTTTCGAGAAATCACCTTGATATTCTTTATGGACATAGTCGCAATAATAATAATAATAATAATAATAAGTATTAGTCAACACGTGTCTTCTTTTTCAGCTCTTGTTTACATTTCTACTTCAGGGTCAGGTGTTATTCTGCCTTTACAACGGTACTCTTTAAATGTTTCTTGCCCACCTATTTTTTATATTTTTTAACTGTTATTTCAAGTACAATCCAATATGCTGGACATATTATAATTTCCTTAAATTTCTAAAATTATAGTTTATATTTTTTATTTCATATAGTAATTGGTCAATTTTGCTCTACATATACATTCAGAGTTCTTCCAGCCAAAGAGGAGATAAAGAAGATAATGCTAGAATAATCAATGAAGCACATTACCATAAGTGAAAACATGAATAATTTTTACCCCGACCGGGTTCAAGTCCCGGTCGGGGTAAAAATGATTCATAATGCTTGAAGATCAGGGGATGGGGCCTCATTAAGATTGCTGTACACATATGCTGATGGGGTAGATGGTAAGGCAGTAGAATTAAAGGATAGAACTCACAACACTAAAGGCAGATATAATAGCGGTTACTTAGACTAAGTTAAGTGAGGACATAAACAGTGTCACGGTTTTTCCTAGTGTTCAAACTATTAAGGCTTGAAAGATCCGAGAGGACGAGTGAAGGGATAGCATTGCTCATAATTGAAAGATTTCAGGTTGAAGAAATAAAGTTTGCTATAGAAAGTGAGTTCACGGATTTTCTTGTTGCTCACATAAATACTGGGTCGGAGATAATTATAATGACTGTTGTATATAACCCACCAAGAAACCAATATAGGGAAGAAGTTTATGAGAAAAGTAATATAAGTACTATCGAAGTCATAATCTCAGTTGTTAACATTGCACGAGAGAGAAAATGTAGGATTTTGATTACGAGACATTTGGATAAATTTTCACCCACGCAGTGAGTAGGACTCATTCGGGGCAATATTCTTAGACTGCGTACAAGGGAATTTCCCACATCAACATGTACTGGAACCAGTGAGGGTCAGGGGTGGGGGTGAACCATTGCTGCTTTATCTAGTATTCACAGATAATACGTTGGATATTGAAAAAAAAATAATATGAATCACCAATTGAAAAAAGTGAGCACTGTGTGTTGTTAATGTAGTATATAATCGAAAATGTTCTGTCTGAAAGCAGAGACGATAAGAAGGACACGAGGAGGAACTATCCGAAAGGAAATTACATAAAAATGAAGGAGCTTTTCGCAGTTATTGACAGGAGGACCTTATTTAACAACAAATCTGTACAAGAAATGTACATCTTTTGTGAGGAATATGGGAAGATAGAACATTGTTGTATAACTTCCACCAAGTAGGAGTTATTCATGGTAGAAAGAAATGGTTTGGTGCCACTTCCGCTTGTCATGAATCTACTTCCAAACCTAACCTAACCTAGCTTAATCTAACCTAACCTAGTAGATATGTTTTCCTTGTAGTAACAAGTGGAAGTAACACCAATAGGTTCAAAAATGAGTGTAAGCTAACTAAGGAATGGAGAGACAAATACTGGAAAAGGCATAGGAAGAGAAAAAACATAAATATCTGGCACACTTATACAAGAGCAAGAAATTATTATCTAGTAAAAGAAGAGAGACCATGAAAGGCATATCACCAGGAAGACTAAAGAAAGTCCCAAAATTTTTCACAGCTTTGTCAGAGGAAAACTGAAGGTCAATGAACAGGTTTTAAAGATAAAGTGAGCGGATGGAAGCATCACTGAGAAAGATGATGAGATTTGCGAAGAGCTGAACAAGGAGTTTCAGTCAGTTCTTACAGCAGAAAAAACTCTGCCCTCTTAGATTGCAGAGATAGGAGCTCATGGGCCGGTATTAGAGAACTTAATCTTTTCATCCACATAGGTATGCAAAGCATTAATGGATTAGATCCCCATAAAGCTACAGGTCCTTATGATATATCCCCTTTTGTACTTAAGAAATACATTAAATCAATATCGTCAGTTCTATGCATCATATATGAAAATTCGCTGGAGTCAGGGGAGATTCGAAGATGCCGGAAACAAGCAAACGTGGTACCTATCTTCACAAACGGAGGGTGGGATGCAGCCCTAGAGAATAGGCCTTTTTCTCTGACCAGCATAGATTGCAAAGTTATGGAGAAACTACTAAGAAAGCACATCTCTCTTCAGTTGAAATCCTATAACTTTTTGTCTGTAAAACAATGTGGCTTCAGAGAAGGCAGGACAACAATAACAAATTTATTAAAATTTCATGATGAAGTAAATCGGATCTTACAGGGACGAGAGGGCTGGGCAGAATGCATATTCCTAGACTCCAGAAGGCATTTGATATGGTCCTACACTGGAGACTTATTAAGAAACTGCAAGTAATGGTGAGAATGGGAGAAAATGTCTTGGACTAGATAAAAACTTACTTAGAAAGA
Organism: Halocaridina rubra; assembly: GCA_037179515.1. Lineage (NCBI taxonomy): Eukaryota > Metazoa > Arthropoda > Malacostraca > Decapoda > Atyidae > Halocaridina > Halocaridina rubra. The sequence continues at coordinate 79,895 of JAXCGZ010022947.1, forward strand.
AGGAAACAGAGGGTTAGAGTAAGACACTCACTGTCTGAATGGTGAAGGGTTAGTAGTGGGGTTCCACAGGGATCCGTTTTAGGGCCACATTTGTTCCTTGTATACGTAAATGACCTACCAGAGTCGGTAAACTCATTTATGAATATGTTTGCAGATGATGCAAAGGTGGTGAAGCAAGTAAGAGTTGAGAACATTGGTAGAGAACTTCAAGAAGACCTAAATAATCTGCATGAGTGGTAAGAGGAGTGGCTAATGAAATTCAGTATTTTAAAATGTAAAGTAATGAGAATGGGTACAAATGCGAGAAGCCCCAAGCTTGGATAATCTATAGCAAGAGCAGAACTTCAAGACACTGAGAAAGAGAGAGATCTAGGAGTAAAGAGACTGACAGATTTGTCTCCGGAAATGCATATAAATGGCATATATTCTTTCATAGTAAATGTAGGGTAGCCTTCAGGCACATGGACAAGGAAATGTTCACAAATATTTATGTATCTGTAATAAGACTGAACTACTTGGTATGATTTCCAAGCTTTTTCACATTACCAAACTGGTATACCTGCAATAAACAAAGCAAAATAGTTTAAAGAAAATAATTTATTTTTATACTCAACAATAACTAATAAACAATAAACTAAATTGAAGCAGGCTTGTGACTGCCGGATATGTAACATAATATAAATAATTAACTGAGATTGCGTATTTCTGGCACCAGTTTCGTGGCATGTCTTTGAGCTTTTTCAAGCACATAGCTAAGCTTGAAAAAGTTCAAAGACATGCCACGAAACTGGTGCCAGAAATACGCAATCTCAGTTATGATGAGAGGCTGAGGGAATTAGACTTACCATCATTCGAAGCTAGAAGAGTGAGGGGGGATATGGTGACAGTCTTTAAATTCCTTCATGGTTATGATAGAGTGGATAGGGATCGATGTTTTGATATGGCTGGCTCTAGAACTAGAGGTCATAGTTTGAAGCTTCGTAAGAAAACTTCTTTGCAGGATGTAAGGAAATACTTTTTCAGTGTAAGAGCAGTTGATAATTGGAATTGGCTAAGCGAGGAGGTAGTTAATTCTATCTCAATCCATAGTTTTAAGGACAGGTATGATAAGTATCACTAAGTCTAAAATGGAACCGATGAGGAGACGGGAAGATACGAGCTTTGGGCTCTTTCCCGTAAACACAATTAGGTAATCACAATTAGGTAGTCACATCCAAGAATCAGGCGATTTACGTTGGATTATACCACAGGGCTACCAGCCTTTGTAAAAAAAAAATAGAAAACTAAAGAAATACGAAGTGTGCATCTTCACAGTGCTACCACAAACATTCATTATAGTAAAGCAAGTATATTACATTCTTCTCTCCTTGGAAAATGTAAGCAATGATAAAGTAACTAAACAGTATTCCAATATTATTAAAGCAAAATACAGAAACTATTTAAAATGAAGGTATCCAGATTCAAATTCAATCTCAACCATAGCGGTCGGGGGCCCTCGACACACAAGGGCCAACTTTCTTAACTCAGTATGTGCAGTAGGACATAAGTTATTGCTATCATGGGAAGATTTAGTACTTTGAATTTTAAGTGATTCTGGAGACCTTGTCATATCCTGCACTTCCACAATCCTCTCTGAATGCACGTGATTCAGTGGACTTTCAGAACTCCAGGCCAAGTCACGGATAGACATTGTTGATTCACGCCCATCAGAATACCTAATGTCATCATGCACTGGGTTCACATCAATAAGCTCAACCTGCTCTGCTAATGGTCCTTGCTTGCTAGACTTAAGGTGTCGTCGTTGTAATACTGCTTCTGGGGTCAAAAACCATGATGGTAATGAACTCCCAAGACTAGATCGTCATTGGAATCCAAACAAACGCTCATGTGGGTCCTCATTAGTTGCAATATACAAGAGTGACCTTACTGAGTGCAATACATCAGGAAGCACCATCACCCTGTATTGTTTTCCCAAGCCATGAGTTTTTAAGTGTTAAACAAATGGCTTTCCAGATAATACCATTATATCATTCTACCTTGCCAATGCCAATAGGATGATAAGGTGTCATCCTACTTGTTGCAACCCCTTTCTAAGTAAGGTACATCTTTTGTTCTTGGGACATGAAGGATTTGGTTTGATCTGAAGAAATGAAACTGGACATTCCACACAGGCTAAAGACTGATTCAAGACTTCTGATCATAGTTCTTGTATGCATATATGGACATGGAAATACAAAGGGAAAATACGAGTATTCATCAACGATTGCAAGCATGTATTTATTACTAGTTGTAGATGGCAAAGGACCCTTAAAATCAATACTGAGGCGTTCCATCGATTGAATAGCTTTAATGAGGTCCCTTTTGCTGGACGATGGTATTTTGGTTTTAGTTGCGCACAAAATTTACATGAGGCACATGCCCTTTTTACATCCTCCATTGAGAAACAAAGGTTCTTATCCAGAGACCACAGAACAACATCCGTAAGTTGCTTTTTCAAAAGACTGAATGCTGCTAATGATGTTTCACTTAATGGTAGAGTCTTTGTATATACCAAAGGTCGAATTTTGTCAGAGATATTGGGGATCCATTTTGCATAGTATGCAAACAACCCTTGAGCTCTCTGCAAGGACCCCACATTTGTGAGTGGTGATAGTTCCTGAAGTGGACACAATCTGCCAGGATCAGGTTTTATAGTATTATTACCTATGCAGTACCCTAACACATTGATTGTAGGCACAAACATAATTGATTTGGATTCGTTGAGAGTTAAATTCTGGCTTCAAACAACCTCTTAAAACTTCTGAACATTTTTATCGTGTTCAGCCTGACTTGATCCAGCAACAGTAATATTATCTAGACATGGAAAGGTATCATTAAGATTTCCATCTTCAACTAGTTTATTTATTGTGCTCTGAATAGCAGCTACCTCATTAGTGACCCCATATGAGATCCTACAAAATTGACATAGTCTCCCTAAAGCTTCAAAAACAGTGTACACTTTTCACATTCTTTAATTCTGACTTGGTGGCAAGTACTATTTAAATAAAATGTAGAAAACACTGTAATTTGCAGGATCATGTACCATGTCCTCAAGCCTTAGTAGTGGATATGCATCTAAGTCTCTATACTGGTTAATGGTTTGAGAGTAATCAATACAAAGCCTCTTTTTGCACCTGTCAGGCAGGTCATTCACTGCAACCACCTGAGCTCGCCATAGAGATTGGCTTGGTTCAGGCATACCTTCAGATAATAAATGCGAAATATGGTCCCTTATAAACAACAGGCGATCCTTACCATAGTATCTCGATTTGGCAGCTATAGGCTTACATCCCACACACAGATTTGAGAACAGTGATGGTTTATCACTATCTGCGATTGCTAGCACACACAGCAAATTTGCACCATTAATATCCAAATCAGGTTTATTTCTTCCATATTGAAAAGTTACACTCTCGTGTTGTTTCTGGAAGTCATGACCCAAAGCAATGTCACAACATAGATCCTTTTAAACTCTTAATTGAGTTGATGGATAGCTTTAATTATTATGCATCAAATCTACTATGACAAACCTGGGAGAACTTGTATTAAGAGATACTGATGCCACTGAAATCTTCTTATTCGCAGGACATACTGCCAGATTTAATTTTTGTGCAATTTTTTCACTTATAAAATTGTCTGAATTGCATGAGTCTATTAACACATTCATTGAGTGTCAATTTACAGTGGCTCCTGTGGCTGTATGAAAGATTACGAGGAAATGAAGCAGCAATTCTAAGAAGAGCAGCGTTATATAATGCAGCAGTAGTGCTCCCTGCAGGCTTTTTATCTACAGACTTTTCCAAAATTACCTTTCTTACCACATTTAGCGCATGAAACAGCTTGTGCAGGGCAACTTATTCTATTGTGACATGAATCACCACAAAAGTAGCATTTTTACTTAGATGAATAAGCAGTAACAACAGCTGAGTCCCCAAGAAGGATTCTTTCAAAACTCTTCTACTAACTGCTGCTGCTTCTCCCTAGCAAACTATTTCTTGTGTTTTGGAACTAAAGCAGCAGCATGAGCAATTGGAGATGGAGATGCATATGCACTGGCATTACACTGAGCTAGATCTAAAGTATTGGCTTTCCTGTATGCAGTCTCCAAATCCAAAGACATATTCTCTAATAATTGCTGTCAGATGATTGCTGAGGTTAATACCATTAATAAATGTATCACGAACCAATTCTTTCCTATTTGTTCAGCAGTGACATATCTACAGTTGCAGTTTTTGCTAGGCTTGTATAATTCCCTCAAAAATTCATCAAGGGTTCACCTGGCTGCTGTTGTCATTTTTCAAGAGATGCCTATCAAAAATTTCATTTGGTAATTTAACAGTTTAGAAACAGCACAGTAATATGTAGTACAGTCTTCATAAAATTCATATACAGTAGGACTTACACAATTCACCAGAGCTCTTAGTTTATTGGGTGCAGCTGCAACACTCTCCTCTATGAAGTTTGTAATTTGAAGTACCAGTGCTTCCATTCCACAGCAGTTGTAGGTGAGTTGGGGGTCAGTTCCCTGGCGAGACGGCTTGAGTACTTTGGCCATTATTTTTAAATGTCTTGAATAAATTGTAATGAGACTGAAACACTTGGTACAGATACAAGCTTAACTCAACACATTACAAAACTAGTATACCTACAATAAAGCAAAATATAATAGTTTATTGAAAGGAACCCTTTCATATGCTCAACAATAACTAATAAACAATAAACAAAATTAAAGCAGGCATGTAACTTGAAACGGGAACATAACAGAATACAAAGATTAACATATGTTATATAATACATCCAAGAATTAGGCGATACATGTTGCATTACATCACAGGACTATCATACTTTGTAAACAATATAAAACAAAAAAAATACACAATGCACTTGCTTTACCACAAACATTCAATATGGTAAAGTAAGTATATTACAGTATCCTATGTGAGGCCAAAGCTTGAATATGCAGCCCCCTTTAGGAATCCACACTTGAAAAAGCACATAATTAAGCTGGAAAAAGTTCTAAGACGTGCCACGAAACTGGTGCCAGAAATACGCAATCTCGGTTATGAGGAGAGGCTGAGGGCATTAGACTTACCATTGCTTGAAGCTAGAAGAATTAGGGGGCGAAGGTGACGGTATTCAAAGTCCTTCATGGTTATGACAGAGTGGATAGGGATCGATATTTTGATAAGGCTGACTCTAGAACTAGAGGTCATAGTTTGAAGCTTCATAAGAAAACTTTGCAGGATGTAATGAAGTAAGTTTTTGGTGTAAGAGCAGCTGATGATTGGAATTGGCTAAGCGAGGAGGTAGTTAATGTTAACTCACTCCATAGTTTCTAGGACAAGTATGCTAAGTATCACTGACAGCAAATATGGAACCAACCTGGGAACGGTGATTTTCAAGCAGAGGGCTCTTTCTCGTAAGTGCAATTAGATAATTACACCTTCATGTATCCTTCTCTTTGCATTCATTTCCAAAAACCTATTTTTCAATACGCTTTTCAATCCACTTAGACATTTACTCTCTTCTTTAACTCTATGACTTACCTCAGCATCCATTTATTCACTCGTTGATACATGCGACCCCAGACATTTAAAACTCTCAACTTCTTCTAGCGACTCCCCATTTAGTTTTACTTACAATCTGCCAATATTAATGCTTCTCGTGCATCTCATGACTTTACCAATATTTACCCTCAACTTTCTTCTTTCACACACCCTAACAAACTCAGTGACCAAGTGATTTACTTCATTCTCAGTATCAGCCTCCAGTAAAGTATCATCTGCGAATAGTAATTGATTCAATATCCACAATATTCCGAAATCACCAACTAGTTCCTTTTGATCTAGTCCTTTAGCAAAGTTGTTGCAATCCTGGTGATTTTCTTCTCTCTTCTTAATATTCGATGTACCAAAGTATAAAATATTGTAGGTCTTCTTCCTCTGTTCCTCACAGAGTATAGTTTATGCTACTACTAGTGAATCTTTTTCTATTATTAAAGAATAGGTGATTTGTTCACAGTATGTATTAAAGATGAAGGCCTGTAACTGCATATTACTTTTTCTCCTTTTATATCTTTCTTAAATTATCGGCATATATACATACTTTTTTTTTTCATTTTAAAAGCCAGCATTCGAAAGTTCGATATGAGATTCTTAAAGTATTGCCTTTCATCTACAACATGGGAATACTTGTCCTGTTTTGAGTACTTCTTTAATTCAGCTGTTATCAAGATAGTCATACATTGGTACATTGGTACATATGTTAAATCGTAATTACAAATTATATTGCAATTGAATCATAAAGCATCCTAAAAAGTGATGCTAAAATATCGAACACAGGTCTGATAATAACTTTTCACATGTATGGAAACAGCCTTCATATAATGAAAGAGATACTTCATTTATGTACAACTTGCTTCTGATGCTTCACTATAAAGAATTATATCATGCTATATAATAACATCAATCGAAATTTCAAGGACTCACATATCTCATTGCTCACATGTTATAACTCAGCACACAGGTGATAAGACAATAATAACAATAAAAGGGTAACCACAAATTCCCTTACCACATGCTTTGGGTCATGTACCAGGTAATTCCGCCAAGTTCTGCCATATTCAGATTCAAACAATTTATTGACATAATGGAGCTTGTTAGCAAGCTAACAAGCCCGCCCCACAACTATTAAAAATAAATAAATAAATATTTGTTCTTCAAAGCAAGTAATAATGATAATGAAAATTACAAGAATATTGACAATCCTTATACTGATACACAGTATGACAATTGGTCATTTCACTGACTGTCTTATCTCAGTTTTCAGTTTAACACTGCAAACTCATTTTATTTCAGTGAATTTTTATTTTTCATAGGTAGTAACCAATATTATATACATTATACGTATACATTGAACAATTCAGAAAAGAGTTCCAAGAGCTGAATATGGAAAATGATGCCATGAAAACTTCCTTTACTGATGCACTAATGGGGAATGTGGCAGTAAAAGAGGCTGTAAAGGTGGTGGCACTGGAAAACATACAAACAGTTGACCATAAAGAGACAGTAATCGAAAAAATGAAAGACGTTGTGATGGAAAGGGGAAACCCACTCATCAAACAGGCACTTGATAAAGAGAAGACAGTGGTAATCTCAGGCATAAGCGAATCCCAGGAGCCAACATGGCAGGGGAGACTTGAAGAAAATAAAGCTAGGGTTGTAGACCTGATAAGAAAGCTTGGAGTAGTTTGTGGTCCTAAGGATATTGTAAACATACACCAACTAGGTAAATATTCGAGGGAAGGAAAGCCGAGACCAACAAAAGTAACCTTTGAGAGAGGGGAAACATGTAGGGAAATACTGTTGAGAAAAAAAGTCTAAAAGACCTTCAAGAATTCAAAGAAGTGTTCATTAGACGATACAGAACACAGGAAGAGATGGGAAAGATCAAAAACTTGTTGGAAGAGACAAGAAGGTTAAATGAGGAAAGAAATGAAGAAGAGAAGAAATATTTTCATTTCAGAGTTCTTCCAGACAAAGGGGAGATAAAGAAGATAATGACACAAGATCAGG